>JANHFX010007629.1:6675-20827 GCA_027560015.1 Chloroceryle amazona | reverse complement strand
CCCGGACCCCCTGGCAGCCACGGCAGGGAGGCTCCGAGAGCCCCCGCAAGCTGGAGGCCGGCAGAGAAAGGGGTTAAAAGCTCCGAGCGGGGCAGAGCCCGAGGCGCTGCCCGCCACCCCCGAGCCCCTCGGCCCAGCCGAGAGGCGCGGCGGGTGGGATCGGGATCGGCAGGCCCGCTGAAGTGGGGGGAGAGGAGGTAGAAGGCGGCTCTGACGCCGGCAGCGTTTACCCTCCATCTCGCCTTCACGGTAGGAACCAAGTGCGGACCGGAGGGGAAGGCACCTCCCCGTCGTAGCCGTGTCCGCTCCCGCGCCGAGCCGCCCTACGCCGGGCCAAGCCCGCAGCCTTCACCCTGCATACCCGCTGGCCGCCTATTAATACCCTGGGGGCCGCAGGCTCACCGCCAGCCGCCTCCTCCGGCGGGGGGGCTGTGTCGGGTCCGGGGCCGGGGCCGGCGCACCAGACAGAAGAGCCGCCCGCAGGGTTTCCCTGCCCCACCGCCCCCAAGGGCGAGAGGATCTGCTGCTTTAAATAAGGCGGCAGTTTGCAATGCCTGGGGAGCTGCGCTTATTCCCAAGTCTCGTTGCTGTCGTCGCTTGTGACAGAGTTTGTTTCGGTGCCTTAAAAAACCTGACCTGGTGCCTTGAAACCCTTCCCAGGCTGCGCGCTGCTGCTCCTCACAGCCCGGCCTGGAAGCGCCGCCCGTAAGGGGTGTTCTAACGCCTCGCATGAGCTGTGGCTGACCCCCTTAACCCAGTTTATTCCAGGACATCAGCTCCATTCAATGAGACATAGGCCGCCTTAAATTTCATCCCCTTATGTCCTCAAAACTGCTACCTTTAAAAAAACAAACAAACAAACCCAAAACAAAGAAAAGCCACGAGCAAGCTTTCTTTTTAACAAAAGGCATTAGTGGTGAGAGTGTCCAAAAATCAGAGCCCCCAAAAGCTCATATCTTCCATTAAAATTCAGGCCTGATTAAAGTTTGCCAATGATTTTTGGAAGCTGATGAAATATTTAGGCATGAATTAAACATTTATTCCCACGTAGTATCCTAATTCTCCTCGTTTGTAGGAGGAAACAATTGTAGTCCTTCTCTAGCTTCAACTGCAGGCTCTACTCAGTCATTAATAACTTCTACAACTCACAGAAGTGATTTTGTAGCCAAATAGATACCTTACACTGCAGGAGATAAGTATTTGAACCAGTATTTGTGACAGATTAAAATGGTAGATATCACTAAATTAAAAGATCATAGTTGCCTGGGAACAAGAGATATGGCCTGATTGCATTCATCATGAGTAAATGAAGAGCAGTCCCAATTAAAACTACGTCTTTCTTCTGTTTCAAAAAAAGTTGATTTCCACAGAGAAAAAAACAAGCAAGGGGGGAACTGACAAGGCAAAAACATTTAATGAGAATACGAAAAGAGGGACAGACTCAAAAGCTCCATTAGATGGCCAAAAGGCTATGATTTTGCAATGACAGAAGACAGAAACTGTCCCATAGAAGCTCAAAGGTGGCAGTTAGAAACAAAACGGAAAACAAAGAAAAATTTTATCAATTACAGTTGCTATAAATTACAAGTTATAATATGAAAAATTGATAAGGGAAGTTAATAGCCAAGGAAAAAAAAAGTGTAGCTGTAGGAGCTGAAGGCAAATGAGATGTTTTAAGTGTGTTAGGAAGACAAAAACCCTGTGGTCATACTGGCCCATCATTAAATGTGGGTTTATGCTGATGTGGAAAATGTAAATATGTTCAATAAGTACTTCTGTGCTACAAAAGAAACAGATGGATCTCAAGGGGATTACGAAGAACTGCTCCAGCCCGCTAGTAATTAAGAAATATAGGAACCAGGATCATTCTTCTATAAGCAAACTTAGATAACTTTTAGTGCCAGTTTCAAAATAAATACTTAGTCTCTTTCACTTGTTTTAGTAAACTTTGGAATAACAGATTTAATTTAAAAAGATTTCAAATAAATTAATAAAAATCTTTTTTTATTTCTTTAATGAAGACCAGCTCTAACCAAATTTCTCTAAATTCATTCTTTTATGAGACTGCTCTTTTGGTCAAGTGCATGTTGATGATTTAAGACAGTCTGAAAGAAAATCTAGTACTCCATGATATCACTAAAGCAGATGCTAAATTTACTTGCCTAAAGGACTGATGACAAAAAGCAGCTGACAGTAAGGCACCTTCATTGAATGGATATGTTTATGTGAAAAGGGAGTCATATCTGAAAATGACTCAAAAATAAGAAAAATGGTAAAGGTAATAAGGACCAAGAAACCACAAGTAGTCTGAATCAAGTGGCAAACAGCTTTGTCAAACAGAACACATTTACTATAACTAAATCCCTGTAACAAGCTGGGAGGATTGTAGGTGCTGTGTACTGAGAGGAAGACAGCACTTGCTGGAAAAGATTTAGAAGTTGTAGTCACCAAGTCATCATAAATGCTCACTTTGACTCTGGTGTCTGGAAGGATTAATCTGCATCAGAGGAATATGAAGTAAGGGCGGTAGTTTTATCTCTGGGTATATCACTGATGAGAATAATCATGTATACTCTGTTCTTGCCTATGTTTTGGGGGTTTTTTGTTGTTTTTTTTGGTTGGTTGGTTTTGGGGTTTTGGTGGTTTTTTTGTGTGTGTGTGTTTGTTGTTTGGTTTTTTTTTTAAACAAAACAAACAAGCAAACAAAACCTTGAAAAATTGGAGAGGGGGGAGTTTAAGAGCTGAAAATGTGATTTGAGAATTGAAGAAAAATGGTGCTGAGACAAGTTCAATCTGTTTATCATATCAAAAAGATTGACTTGATTAGAGCATGTAAGTACCTTTATGGTGAAAAAAATACTAAATTCTGAAGGGCTCTTTAATCTAATGGAGAATGGCATAACAAGAAACTGTGGTAGAAGCTGAAGTCAGACAAATTCAAATGAAGCACACTATTTTTCTTCTTAAGGTGACAATACATCACAGGAACAAGCTAACAAAGGCACCAAGAAATTTTTAATAGTTTTATGGCCTTCAACCAGGACAAAATGTAAGACAAGATCTGGAAGACAGGCTTTAGCCAAACGGAGGTTAGTGCTGTCAGTGGTTGTACATGCATGAAATTTAAGGGCATAAAATACAGAGAAGATCAGACCATATGAATAAAAGGTCTTTGTTGCCTTACTTCATTATTTCTTGTTATACTAAGTAAATATAAGGCTACGGGTGAGCTTCACTCATGATATTCTTTATCAACTGAGTGCCATCAGTCTCTGAAAAACATACTATCCCAAGTGTGCAGGATTTTGAATTATCACAGTACATGAGAGATTCTTGGCAAGCAGATAATGAAATATCAAAAGGCAGTCAACATTAGTCACATATTTTCATTTGTCAGCACATCAAGCTGACAAGATTTCAATTCATCTGGGTCATAAAGGAGCTCAGAAGAGCTTAAGGAGAAGCTGAAGAAAAGGGCAGAAGCATGAATCTATTAAAAACACTGGCCATCAGACTTAGGTAACATGATAATTAACCTGTAAGCTTTGAGACACTGGCAGACAAACCAGACAACGAATTCTATATGCAATATTACAGTAGTAAATATACATCAGTTTTAAATATTTATGGTTTTCTTGCCCAGCTTGTGCATAAATGAATCAAGTTACCTCACCTGAAGCTGTGATCCTCCATAATGAGCCATGGTATGCAGTGAAGACTAAAAGGTTTGACACTACCAATATCCACCTCTCTAAAAGCAGCCAGGACCACACAACTGAATTGTATTGCACATAAACTATTGAGAACTGTATTTAAACATTAATGAACTAACATTCTTCTTGAATTGTTGTATTTGCCAGCATGTGAACTTGGATCTTCTCTCTCTACTTACTAAGCTTATGTGGCAATGTTCACCTCAGCGGTCTTTCTGTTCTCATCATCTGTCTCCCTCCCTGAAGTTTGTTACACAAAGATACAACCTTTTCAACAAGTAAGGAACTTTCTCTAAACCATGCAGAAAACCAGTGGCCATAAACAAATAGTTAGAACAGACCAGTAGAATAACAATACATTTCATACTGAAGGAAGAAAGAATAATGTGGGAGAGAAAGTTCATTTTGGAGTTCACATGTAAACATTTTTTTTAATTCTACTTCCCCAAAATTCAAAACAAGGGTACCTTCTGAACAAGAAAACAATTTTATCCTAAGAAGACTTAATGATTTTGCACTACCTAATTTTAATATGCAAACCCTAACACCCTGTGAATGGTTCTGACTTCTAAAATATACTTAGAAAAATGCCAGGCCCTTCATATGGTTTTAAAGATGGGAGTTTTCAAAGCTGCCTTCCACTAACCTGAAAGGTGCATAAAGTTGGGTCTCAGCTCTTTCTCCATCTTTTCCCAGGAGAAGCTGTGGGCTCCATTTTTAGAATTACAAAGAATTCCCAGCTCCAGAAGGAGTAAACAAAAGCTGCAGGATCGCTGCACTTGTGAAAATCAGATCCTGGGTCATTAACAATTGAAGTGTCGTGGTTACCTCTATTGGTATCAACAACACCTATGGAACTCAAACATTAGTAGTCTGGTGCAGGTAACTGAGACAGGGAAGAAAAAGCATTAAGAGGTTGAAGGGCATTCATTACAGTTTTGATGCCTAATGGAATAATGTTACTGTGCTGCTGGAGGCCAGCCAAAGGTGAAGACTCATCATTCTACACAGTAAAGTGAAGAAGTAGTTAGGCTCTCAAGTCACAGCATCTAATGCTTTCAGAGTAACAATATTACAGTAGCTGGCTGGCAAAACACGTTGTTCAGAACATCAAGACTCAAAATATCAAAATATCTGTAGGTGAGGCTCAGATCCTTAAGGCATCAGCAGAGAAAACAAAGCCAGTATAAGGAATACTGAATTTAAGCAGAAAAATATATTCTGCATGTTGTAGGTGATCAAATGTCATTCCCTTGAGACACACATAGGCCACATCTTGTTTTGGACAGCATATTTTCAGGTGTCTCCAAGAGAAGTCTAGGGAAGGAAAGCACAGGGAGACTCCACATGCAGCAAAAGCCTCTACACCCTTAGGAGACAGGGCAAGGACCTGTCAAATACCAGAACTCATTCTTTCCCTGTTGGTGGTGCCAGCAGCAGGATGAGCAGGAGACAAGAACAGCCTAAAAGACTCAGAGGCACTGAAAGGACATCCCATCACACCACAGCAATTCTGGGCTTGACATCTAGCTCAGTCCTGTGGCCACCTCATGGTGCTACCTTTACCCACACTTGCTGCTCAAACACAAACTCGCTCAAATTGCTGGCAAGTCTTTCATAGTGTCACAGACCCAGCTTAGATACCCATGTTGTGTACTTAAATCTATTAAATCACATTGATATTTTTATGAAAAAAATGTAGGATAATCTAAATAGGACTATCTATAACCCTTGAATTTGCAATCTTTCAAGACTGACTTTTGTTGATTCAAGTCAATAATGATAATTACAGAACTAATTTCTTATTCTCATGTTTAATAAAAGAAGACTTGCAACGTATATTGTTAAAGTGAAGACCACCTAAGGTGCTGATCTCAAAATTGTAATACTATTTTTGAATAACTGATATGTCTTGTACATTCTCCTTTAATCGACATTGGCAAAACTGGTCATGTCATATCCATTCTCTAATGTTGATTTTGGTGGGAAGTAAAAGAATGTAAAACCTCATAGGAGGAGGAACCTTGCAGGATTTGGGAATTACCATACTATTTCACCCATTATGTTTTAATCAAATATTTTCCTAGGGTAGATATGTGGTCTAGGAAAGATCCTCATGATAAAATAATGCTTAACAAACCTCATTATACTCTGGTTTATGAAGTCGCTTACCCCTTCTGTAAAACGAGGGATTAAATCACTACTTAGACCAGGACTTCCATTTGCTGTTTGAATCAGGCAGGCAAAAGAGGGAGCAGAAGCAATAAGGAAATTGTTATCATAAATTTTAACAAATAAATGAGGATAATTCAAATCTCAGAGTCTAATTTTAGCTCAAGATCTCATTGATTAGAAAGAAAAAGACTATACAAGCTTCACTTATCTGGTTTATAACATTACCAAAATCTTTTGATAGACATTTAATTCACATTTGCCTGTTTCATTGGGTTCTAGACAGAGAAGCTTAGAAAAAAATAGCTAATAAAAGCAAGGTATTTTCATCCTTATTATGTGTCTGTACTTGATGTTTTTCAATAATCAAAAAGATACTTGAAGCGCACATAGCTTTTGTTTGTTTGTTTTTTAAATGCAGAAATCTTAACATTTTAACAGAAACACCAGATACTGCTCTACTGCTGTTACTGCAGCTAGTGGGGGTATGTATGAGCTATCTTTAATCTAACAAGCTTGGATATTGCTAAAGAAGTAGCAAAAGTAACACAATGCTCAGGGCAAGCTGCAGCCTCTTCCTCAAGGCTGGGTATTTGGCATGTGGCCCACACAGAGCTACATGCTGCTGCAGCCAGAGTGCTATAACTGATGATCATGTGGGCTGGCAGAACTGATCAAAGATCTGGTTTATCTTGGAATTTAGTAAACAAAATCTGTATATGAAGATTACAAAAAGTTGAAGATACGTTTAGTAAAACAACAGGGTTCGACTTATCAGTTAGCTCCATCAGTTTGAGTCTCTCACAAAGGTGCTTTTCCTGAATCTTTTACAGATACTTTTGAATCAAGCTTCACTAGCTATTTCTGAGACAGTAACTCCAAAGAGCTCAACAGTAGAGGTGATGAGGCAGAGAAAGGGCAAGCTGTCTACTTTCACACCTTGTAGTGTCAGGAGAGTCTTAAGGAAACCCTGTATATTTGTTTTTCCACATAAAGTAGCTTTCCTGTTTGTTCCCCTCCTAAAAAAATCCCCAAACCAAAACCAGAAACAACCTCTTGTGACTTTTCAAAAGAATAAAACTAGGAAATTTTGAGCAGGGTAGGTATATGCCATCCTGAAATACCTTTGTGGCAAAAGCTGTAACTGTCATGTTAGCAAGCCATAAAATAAAAGGCAGGAATATTGTTTCTAGAGCCAGGATTTATGTCTTCTGTAACTTGCAGCCAGAAGAAGGTATCTTGAGCCCAGTAAATGCACTCAAACAGGACTAACACTCCATTCAGTGCAGGGCATTGTGCGATACCATTTGGAAGCAGGTACAGAGTTCAAGGGGAACACATCTACATAGTCTTCCAGAGCATGTAATCATGTTAAGTATGGAGGGCTAATGGATGAGCTTCTCTGTAAACTTCAGAAGAATAAAGTTTATATCAATTTGAGATAGATTTTACATTAATTATTTGCTGTTGCAAAACAAGCATCACAGACCACATAACATTCAGAAGGATGCAAAGCAGCAGAAAATTTCAAAACCATATTAAGCAATGTTATTTAGCGAAAAAAGGAGCCTGTGGGTTCTGCAGATGAAATGACTCCAGCACTTACTGTTATGGAAAATGTAAGATTCTGTGTACAATGTACACTGAGAATCATGAATCATGCGTTTGGGTAAAAATAAAGCTTGTTTTAACCATCTTCATATCTCATGTGACCTTGTACAATTACAATTTCACCACAATGAACATTATTTCTTGTATTTGTGTGAAGACCAGTTATGCCTAAAGAAGTCTAAGGTAAAATGAAATTGCTGTATGCAGGGCCTTTAATAGTTGATGTCATGGCTGAGATACAGAGATGAGGCACAGACAAGAAGCAAATGGATTTCATCATCCCACACCCAGAACAAAGTATTTTTTTTTTAATGGTAACATGTTTAAAATAATGTAAATACTGCATGCAGGTTAGAGACCCAGTTTCATTTAGGTGGCTTACTACTTCTCTGTCTTTCTGAAGAAACAAAGCAGCAATAGGGAGAGGACTAACTTCTTCAGGACAGTATTAGCTATATGAAACCAGAAGGCACTTCTGGACGATGTAAGCTCTCTCATGCTAGCAGGGGCAGAAACTATTTCAATGGCTCTTCATCTGCCTGTATACTGTTGGTTACAAAGCACAGCTATGCCAAACATTGTTGTTGTGATAACTGGAAGCATTTTTACTGTCTAGGACCCCATGCAGAAAGTAAAGCAACTAGTTACTTCCAATGGACACACATTCAACTGCAATTTGTGTCTGCCCTGATGCATCTGTGTTTTGTACAGCTTTCACAACACTGAACTATATCATCAGTTACAAATAAGCAACATGTATGACACGCTGACCTTTAAAATTCAATCTTAAAACCAAAAAGGAGAGATGATTTGGATTTGGGTACATTGCATGAACAATATTGTGCAAATCAGTAGTGTCTGCCTTTTTTTTTTTTCCTCTTACTTCTCCAACAACTCTTCTATAGTGAGGAAAGAGGTTAGTTTCTGACAAAGGATATTTTCTGAGATCAAAGGAGATAAACAAGAAATATAAGCACCTCTCAGGACAAGAATTATGCTAGGCACCTCACTCCTCTTAGTATCCTCAGCTCTTACGTAACTTTAAAAGTCCCTTTTGTTTGATTAAACAGTTTGCAAAGAGACAATATAGTGTACAGAAAAGTCACAACAATGCCAATGTGTTGCTGAAAGCTACTAAAATCCTAAGAGATCAAGGATCTGAATTCCCATCTTCTGCATCCAGCATAGTGCCCTTCACATGGACTAGATGTCACATTTTGAGGTTGAGAATAACCCAGGGATTTTAAACTGTTAAACAGCAAAAAGTGGCAGTTCCAGCCCCTAGCTAGGAGAAAAGCCTGTCCTTGTTGCTGAAACACCGTAACCTGTTTCTGCTTCTTAACTTGGAAGATGACTTCCTCCAAACACGACATCCATGAAAAGCATCAGCTGTTTCTGCTGATAGAGGTGAGACAAAGCTAGGACAGGTCTACATAAGGAAGGCACTGATACAACATAAGATGAGTTACATAAAGAGCATAGGACAATCTTTATTCTGGATATAGCACAATTTTTATTCTGGAGTAGTTTTAATGTGGATACCTACTGACCTTTTGCAATATGAATGGTATATTAATAAAAAAAACCCAGCATTTTCAGTCTAGAAATGGCAGTGTGTAAACAAATAAGTTTAAAAAGGGCCTTTTGACTGTTTTCAGACACATTTTCACCTTGGCAAAGACATTCACAACTGAGTAGCTGAACTGGAGCCTGTGCACTGCTATTTCTTTCTCCATGAGACACTTTAGGAGCACTGTTAAATATTAGGATTATGTGAATTCTTGAAAACAGCATTTTATACAGTATTTGTGAGAATTGTTTTTTAGAGAAAAATTTAGCTGCAAAACAAAAGTTGCAACTCAAAGGAAATGGTTTGAAATCCTGGATCTTTCCGTTCTGTAGACTTTTTCATGAGGTGTGTGGTTATTGGGCTGCCCAGGCAGGGAGAAGGATTCATTGTTTCCAAGTATACTTTTTTATTTAATCATTCAGAACAGATTTTCTCCTGTGACACCCTCTATTCAAACTTCTAAGGCATTCTTCGCCAAGCCATCCTTTCTCTTGAGGTCTCTGGATTACACAGGTAAAGAAACACAGATGGTGGTTGCTCACTCAACCAGCTGTATTCAAAACAGCAGAGATGACAGCACTGAATAGTCTTATGTATTTGACAACATGGAAGAATACAAAGACTTACTCTACAGGCATATCAGAAAGAATGGAGCCAAATGTGTCACAAAATACAAAACCTGCCAGGAGCGCAATGGAAAGAAATAAAAATTAACTTCCACCTTGTTTTACAAAAGATGCCAATACCATTTAGGAAATAAACTGAACTATAAGGAATATCTGACAAGTATATAAACCTAAAATATATATACATACTGTTAGAAATTGTATATAAATGTATATACACATTGTAAGATGTATATACATACTGTTAAAAAAAAATAAAGAGAAAACACATCACTTTCACGTATTCTTTTAGTACCTACTTACATAAAGCAATACAGAATGGTATATAGAACATTTAGGGATGAAGATGTCATTAAATTATATACTTCAGAACCAACTGTGGTCAATTAAAAACTTTTACATTCCCTCCTGATTCATAACTATCTTCAACATTTAATGTCAGCAGCAAAATAAAATGAAAATATGTAATTTTACATAATCTGTGTTGTATCCTGCACATAAGGAACCCTCTAGACATGCTTTTAGTGTCAGTGTAGTAGTTCAGACATAAAACAAACTAACACAACCACTGAAACAGATTCTTTTATCACTGGTATTTAGAAGTGCTAAATCAATAGGTCAAATCAGCATATTGCCTTTTAAAATAGGGCTACTTGTACTGATATATAATTCCTCTTAATCATGTAGCTATTTCATTTCTCTTCAAATGTCAATCCCTATAGTTTAGAATTTTTCAATAAAATTTCAGTAAAATCCCCTAACATAGATCAACCCACTGTAGCAAAATTGGGTATCTCAGATTACCTCCAGTTTTTCAAGATGACCATTTAAGGGCATTTGCTTTCTATTACAGTGTTTGGCCATCAAGACAACACTGCTACTATTTTTGACCCTTCTGTGTAAATCCATTAATATATTTATTAATCCTGGTCCCTTGTTACTCAGTTCATTTACAGTGACAGAGTGGCCATAAGGGCTTTTGTTCCATTCTGGATGCTTTAGTTTCTTTTCAGACGTCAAACAAATTCCTGAATATTCTTAGTACTAGAATGAAGGTAATAAACATACCATTAGTTCAAGCAGAAACCTCTGTTGATAGCAAACAGGATTTTTTGCTTAACAGTTCTAACCCTGAGTATCTTTTACACTTTACTGCTCCCATTTTCTGAGAGGCTAGTTTAAGAACTGGTGTAGTAAGGGAACTTCAAGTATCCCAAAGAGTATCCCTGTTTTCTTTTTCCTTTATAAAGAAAATTAAAGTTTATTTGAAGTAATACATAAGTGTCTGACCCAGCACAGAATCATTAGAAAAATCTCATCTCTTCAATTTTGTTACTCTGAGGCTTTTTCATTATTCTAATTCTCACAACAATAAAAGTCAGACACTAATTAGTTTTATAATAAGGCAAGCTATCAAAAATGGAGAGAGCTAATTATTATTTCTCCCTTACCAGTCCAAAAATATCAATTCAATAAAAAGGTTACAGCACAATGGTAAATAACAAGCTTGCATTCTGGGAGTTTCTAGAATCTAGTCACCACTAAAAGGAATATGGAATTATTGGTACGTTAACGCATTGTAAACCAAATCTTTTCGACCTGTTGGGAACTATGCATGAACATTTCAAAGGTTCGCAGCTCAAGAGTTGAATTGGTCTGTTTGGAAACTACCTGGTGATTTATTTGCTTAAATGCCAGTTTCTGCCCAAGGACAACATAACTACTAATGGACCCTTTCCTAACACACTCTTTGCTGTGTGCTGCTCTAGAATGATATGTACAACCTCTTGGTGTAAAGAATGGGCTGAAACTTTCACTTGATTTCTTTAACAGTGTTTATACATCTGCTTTCTTCTATTTTGTTTAAAGGCTAGAAGCATATGGCCCTTAGAGTCCTTGAAAACCCATAGGGTAATTTTAAGAGACTGTCTAGGGTGGTCTGAAAGTTAACCTACTTTGACAGCAATTCTACCTATAGTCATTTAATTTATAAAAATGCATAGAAAAGGTCAGATTTTCTATCTGATCCTTGTTACTATAGATAGTGAAAAAGATAGACACATGGTGGCAACATGGGAAAGCAATCCAACAGGACTCCATACTACTCTCTAATGAGCCCCTCCTCCTTCACTCAGCAGCAAGGTCTAACAGGAAAACACATTAAAAAAAGCTTATTTCTTTTCAGATTTTTTTTTTTATAAGATTTGTCAAGATCACTCTAATGGTGGGTGACTGGTCAACATAAGATGTGTGTGAGAGTCTATGTCCAGTCAGTTTCTATTGTGTCTCACTATCACTATATCTGTAATTGACACTAACAGAGAATATCATTAGCTGTCTCAGAAGATAGAGGCCAGTGAAAAAGCTGGAGGATGGACATGGAGGATAAAACAGCTGTCCAAATCATGATGCATCTTGTCCAGACATCAGGGGTTAAGATGGTCACCAGGTTCAGGGCCAGAAAGTTCTTTCAGAACAGATTGGCAGGGAAGACTTGGAAGATTTTGTCCTCTATCAATAATATGAGGAACTGTTTACTTTGTAGGACCTTCTAGACTTCTTTAAAGTATCAGAAAAATTTGTCCCCTAGAGTCTGAACACACTTGTAATCCCCCAGTATCTTCTGCTTTTCTGTGGTGTGACTTTGTGGTTCTGCCTTTTGTATTGTGGACTTTTATGTTATTACAAGTTTGGGGATAGTGTTCTGTGGTGCCAGGAATATGAACAGAGCAGCATTTCTGTTGACTTATCTGTGGTAAACATTTATCACAGGGCTGTCTGCTACTGCAAAGGACTATTCCAGCTAGGGGTCCCTTCCAGTTTATATATTGGCCAACTTAAAGGAGAGCTCCCAGGAAGTGTACTCCAAATCTGCCCTGCCCAGACAGCAAACAGAAAACTAGACAGTGTCCAGAGCCATCAACACAACATAAGCTCAATATTGCTGTTACAATAAACAGTAAAAGCAGCTCCTGCTTCTTCCCCCATCTCCTTTCTCACTCCATGGAATCAAACTATACACTATGTATGTTTTCACACTATGTCCTCCTGCCTGTTTGCCTGATATATTAACACCAGATTCAAAACATCACAGGTTTTCCATCTACCTCTTTCTCTAGCTGATTACAATTCTTTGTGGATTTTAGTCCTTTCCATCCTGAAATTGGTCATCTTATTTGAGACTTTTTTTCACCCCAACCAACTTACTGTCATTGACACATGCACAATTCCAGAGCCAATAGTAAAGGGCAGTGCTGAGGACAAAGAGCATAATCAACATGTTACCTAGATCCTGCCCTTAACTAATGTAGGAATTACAAGGAGAAATACTATCCCTGTGCGAGTCAAGACAATGAATTACTATTAACTGTAACAGAGTCAGCCATGGTGACTAAATCTCCAAGCAAAGCAGTGAATGCTCCCTCTATGGCTACCGCCAGAGGATCTGAATCAATTAGCAAGGTATTTGGAGGAAAAGATGAAGACAAAAGGAGATCTGAATTTATACACATGCTCACACACACCCTCCATCTTTTCTCCTTCTTCAATCCATCAATGTACCTGACCCACTTTCTAAATCCCTGTTGTTGCAGGTGTTGCTGATGCAAAGCCTGTTTCAGGTTATAGGGAAGATACATTCATCAGAAAAATAATGTAGTGCAGCAGTGTCATCTTCTGTCAGGAGCAGATGGAATTATTGCTTACTTAGTCACCCCAAGGCATTCATAATTGGGAGGCAGGAGATGTGTGTGCCAAGGTAGGCTGTAAAGGATACATTTTATGCCAAAAGCAGGTTGGGAATGTCTTTGTAAGTACAACAAATGGTTTTATTTGTACCTTAATGAAGGCAATTTTCTTGGATATCATTTTCGTGGTTTGCATAAAAGCATTTGATCTGGTGCAACAAAGATTTGGGTCACATACATTTATGATGATGCAGCACCAAAACCTAACAGGTTTGCAACAAATTCAAATGCTCACATTTCTGAGTATTCGGATAGGAATCTGAAGATTTAACTGCACAATGAAGTAACATTGTTTTAAACAAAAGCATGATATTCAATTAATTTAAAGTCATTTAAAATGTAAGTTAATTTAAGCATGAAGTGTATTAGCTTAAGAACTGCTCACTAAGTTTAAAACAAAATCGCATTATCTCCTGATCAGAGATTCACAGAATTTCTGAGGCTGGAATAGACCTCCAAGATTATCAAGGCCAGTCTATGACCCAACACTGTGACATCAACTAGACCATGTCACTGAGTGCCACATCCAATCTTTCCTTAAATACCTCCAGGGACAGTGACTCCACCACCTCCCTGGGCAGTCCATTCCAATGTTCTATCACCCTTTCTGTGAGGAAGTGCTTCCTAAGATCCAACCTAAACCTCCCCTGGCGCAGCTTCAGGCCATGCCCTCTTGTCCTGTCACTAGGTGCCTGGGAGAAGAGCCCGACCCCC
>JANHFX010007628.1:22633-65907 GCA_027560015.1 Chloroceryle amazona | reverse complement strand
GCCCCATCATGCAGCAGCCTTGAGTGTGGGGAAGGTGGATGGTGTCCTGTAGAGGTTGAAATCCTTTTGCCTTCATTATGGTTCTTCTGGAAGCCCAGCGCACATGCTGGTGGCTAAGCACGGCTGTTTGACTGGACGCTGGGGTTTAATGGCCTAAGGAGAGGCCCGCCTATGAAGGTGATTCGAGGGAGCTTCCAGACCCATCTTGTATGCTGGGGATATGGGCCAGTATCTCTGCTTTTATTGGGCAATGTTGTCATCACTTGTTTTAGAGGAGTCAACAGCTGAATAGGGAAACCTCGACTACATGAAGATTTCAGCAGCGAGTGACCATGGTTTGGGTCTGCCCTTGTTTATGTGAGTGTTCACCTCTTGCTGATGAGGCCTTCTTAATTACATCCGGAGAGCCACAAGGTGTGGGTCTGCATTTAGAATATTCCCACTTCCCAAAGTTCTGCTGGCATGGGCTTCTGCACAGACTGACTGACAGTACAGAGACAAAAGCAAGCGCGGGGGCACGTAATATAGCACAAAGGGGCCTGCGAGGAATGGGCGTTGCGCCGAGCAGAGCAGGCAGCTTGTGTTGTCCTTGCAGCAGAGCAGCGGGTCCAAATGCTTTTCTGGGGTGGCAGGCAAAAGCAGGAGGCTTCTGGTGTGCTGTCTGCTTTGCTGTGTCAGAAATGGCCCCGTACAGCGGAGGAGAGAGGGGAGGCTGAGAGGAAGAAAGGTGTGTTGCAGTCCTACAGGCATCGCTGGGGTTGCAAGTGCGAACAGAATGAGCTAAATTTAGGTGGTAGTGTCATTAGACACGTGACTGGCTGGAGATAAGGCATATGAAAACAGGTATTCAGAAAAGATAATGCCATGTGATACATTTTTACCTAAAAAAAACCCCAAGCTGTTCTTTCTCCAAAGAACCACAATTCAATCACTGCAGCCTTACAATAAAATCTTCCTGTGCTGTTGCAGCAAAAATTAGTCCCTGATTGAGTGTAGTTTTCATCATGTAAACAAAGCCACTTCGATTTGGGTGAGTAAACACAGACTTAGCTGTTATTGGATTCCCAAATCCAGAAGTGGTAGCACTGACTTTAGTTGCTTGGTAACTGTACCCTTTGCAGTGTTAGAAAAAACTGGACTGGGGAGGATCAGAAATCAAAGACAGTTATGTAAATAATCTGTGTTTCCTTTTGCTGATCCTTCTTTGGTGTAGGCGTCTTTACCACTTGGGTAGTAGACCCTGGGGAGCCGTTTCCTAAGTGCTTGAGGAATTTAGGTGTACTTCTATTGATTTTTTTCCATTTGAAGAGCTTCCCACTAAGAAAATTGAGAGGCATGGCATACAGTCTGTGCTGCAGCTCGAGGTTGCTAAAAACAAATCTGACACCAATGGAAACATGTTGTGGGACTTACCATTCTGTGGCTATAATCAGATGTTTCATCTGTCTGCTGACCCAGCCCTTTCTGGGTTACACTGATGTGTGAGAACCAGCCAGGTAAGCCTGATGTGCTTGTCATTATCCATGCTAGGAGGGGTACAAACCACAGGCACCAAGTGGCTGTCCTAAGCCTAAAGTTTGCTGGATCTTGGGTGCTGCTGCCTGCTGTTATCTGCAGATACATCTTTAGACTGTGACTTTGACTCTGTAGCACTTTTGCCTGATAGATTCTTGTTTGATGTCCTTAATGTTAACTGTCCTGATCGCAGATGAACCACAAATTCAAGAGGGTGCTTGTTGCACTCTTATTTCCCTGAGCTCTTAATTCTGCAATGGGCAGGAGGTAAAGGTGCTTCTGAGGCCAGGGCTTTTGCTAGCCCTCTGTTGTGCTGTCGAGTGCTGGGTGCCTCTGTCTCCTGCTTATCAGGTGCTTTAAGATCTACAAATGCTGGTGCATGTTTTGGGTAAGCAAGTGTTGTAACTGAGGGAGAAATAAAGTTGTTGTATATTTTGAGGATAGTGGAACAGCACCTACAGCTCCAAGTGCAAAGGTCAAAAAAGCAGCTTTCTGTACCCTCTCATAATCCTAGAGCTTTCCTGTATTTTCTTTAAGCTATGGGTGGTTAAATAATTGTATTTTTCAGCTAGGGAAGAGGTAGGCTTTTACTGGTGCTTCCTGAGGTTCAATGCTTGCTCTTGCTCTTTGCTGTTGGAAATGGTAGTCAGGCTGCTTCTTAAAGCCAAGCACACAATTGCTATGTTAATAAGTAATAGAAACTTTCTCTTGAAATAGGGCTAGTGCTTGGTGCAAAGCTCCACTAGCTCCTCCAGTAATAAGTGGTGTTTCTGAGCATATTCCTGCCCTTGATTCCCATGCTGATAGTCAGTAGCAGTATCATAACAGTGATGTGAATAAAAGGGCCAGGACTTCTTACCCTTTGGCTCTGGGCTCCTTTCCTGCTTTCCGTGACCTCTTTCCCCATTTAAAACACGGAGAAATTGTTGTTGCTGAATATTGTAAAAGCCAAGCAGTCTTGGAAGAAGGTGGCTTCTGTTTCCAGATGTTTGCCATCCACATCTTGCCTGACCCAAGAAACCTGAAGAGCAGTTCTGACTGGCTAAAGTTGTATCTCTTGTCTTCATGGTACTGTTTGGATTTACTAGATGTAATTTGCAACTCGGGTTGTGAAATTGCTGTGAACTGTTGTGAGCACTTGATGCTTTTTCTAACAAATTAGCAGGAGTACTTGAAACCCATCTGAATTTGAATTTCAGGATTTCTAGCTGTAGGTTAGCACACTCGAGTTGCCTTTGGGAACTTGTCAAAAATGCTCAAATATATTGGAATTGTTAGGTGCTTAAATGCTGCTACTCTTCCTCCTGCCTCTCAGCAGGAGCTCTGAGCTCTGCCACCTTTCATTTCCACAAAGCCTGTGCAAGGCAGATATGCCCCTTTTGCAGCTGGGGAGTGGAAAGTGGAGGTGTTGTATTTCAGTGCCTTATCTAAAGGCCTTCAGCCAGTGAGTTCCCTTCCTTCTGCTCCGGGTCTGCCTCAGGGTGCGACTGCTTTGCACTGGTGTCTTGGTACGACCTGGTGGGAAGCACATGGACATGGTGCTGATTGTTTTATACATAGGGACCCTACAGGGCCCCAGAATTGCTGTGTAAGTCAAGGTGCAATTTAAAACAAATAAATGAATTGTAGCAGCCTTTTGTTTTGTAAGGTCTAGACCAGAACTTGGTTTGGGTGGCTCTTACTGCATTCAGCTTTGATTTGGAAACATTCAAGCTATCAGGCTTCTCAGACATAATCCAGTGGCTGATCAGTTTATCTGATGAAATTATCTGATGTTATCTCCACAAGCCTCTCTATAAATTCAACTCTCCTTCATCCCACACAGCCCTTCTGTTCCTTCCCACCCTTCACTGTTTTAAGTTCTTGACCTAAAATACTGAGGCATGAATAAAAAGTTGCAGAAGTTTCTGAAGATGTTCTAATTGCACCATGTCAAGATTTTAATAAATATTTTATTTCTTGTCTTAGCTCTGCCATGTAGTTACTGCTGTGATCTAAACTTTTAAATTGCCATCTCTCTGTGCTTATGCTACAGGAGAAGGAGATTCTTGCATTCACAGAAGACCTGTGTTTTCACCTCTCTGTCCCTTCACAGCCACTCTCCGCCCTGATGTCTGGGATCCCAGCCCACCAGCTTGTGCTTTTCAGATTTTAGTGCTAACTAGTGACACTGTGGAACCCATTTGCAATTAAGAGATGAAACCAGAGCCTTAAAAATTTTCCACCTTCCAACCTGGTGAGGAGTTCACTACCTGGAAATATTGCAGCCAGTGAAGAGGAGAGCAGCTCTGCCTTGTGTGGGCAGTGTCATTTCCAGCAGCTGTCAGGAAGTTCTGGTCACAGTGCAGAAGTCTAGTTTTGTTTTAGCACACAAGTTCCATGTCCATAAACCCTTAATACTGGGGTTTACTGTGTGAGGAAGCTGTATCTAACTCTCTTCTTGCATTTGACATTTCAGTTAGTCTCCCGGGGGGTTCTTTGAAACCACCTGATGTTTGTAGCTGTTAGAGACAGGAGAAGAGAAAAGGCTTACTGGATTTTTTGCAGTTCTGTGTAAATGAGAACAACTTTAATGGATGACCTTTATATCCTCTGAGTAGTCATTGCCAGGTGACGAACCCTTGAGTCAATTCCTGTTTTACTTTCGTTTGTCTGGCTTTTGCAGTGTGGACTTGGGGATTGTCCTTAATATTTTACTGCAAAAGTGGAATCTTGCACAACTGACGGTATGGAAATCTCAAGAGTACTAACCAGTATATGCTATCACTGTATGGAGAGCTGTTTTGTATACAGTGTGCAGAGTGGATTGATAATTCAGGAATTGCAAGTGGCCACCTGGGCTAAGCAATTAATTACAGCTATTCCAAATCTGGACAGGAGGTTTATTTTTAAAATGGAAAAAACTGCTCCCCAAGCAAGGAGGTTTTGTGATGCACTCTCAAGGTGTGCTCACTTTTGGTGTGCTGCTGTAGCTTAAAAAAACCTCTCAAACTAAATTAGTAATGCTCTTAGGACTAGTAAACAAACTAATGTGCACTAAAAGCTTTAGAAGGAATCAATCAAAATCCATGACAGGCTTTGAAGTACGTGGGTGAGGGAGGCATTTTGCTGCAAGTTTCTTACACAAGTTCTTTCTTTGCTGATGCGATGCAGCTCCAATGAAAACTTCTGCAAAGATGCGCCTCTAAGCAGTTTTATAAAGTTAGTTTTTTTGTGTGTGAAGCTTCTTCATTGAAGTTAAATGGCAGAAGCTTTGACAGATGCTTTTTGGGGCAAAGTTTTGCTTGCTTATGGCAGCTGTCCTCAGCTCCTCTCCTCTCTTAGAGGAAAGACACTATTTTTAATGTTCAGTATCTGTGTTGGTGCTGGGAAGTAATTGGCATTTGTGGAGCTAAAAGCCTCTTCTCCTTTGACTGTTTGACTGTTTAATTACTTGGGGGATTTCAAAGGCTCAGGAGATGATGACACCTTCCTAAATGCTACTTAGGAAAAACCTGCCTCGTTGTTTCCACTGTACTATAACCTCCCACCATGAGTTGGGTTTTGCAAATGGGTCGTTGCAAGCATGGGAGCTGGCACTTTAATCTGAATTCTTTGCACTTGATTTTGAGATTGTCAGTCCTGCGCTTCCTGGAACTGAGAAATGTGGGATGATGGCTTGGCTTTCTTCTTTTTATGTAGTGCTCCTGGAGCACTTGACCTGTAACTCTGTTCAGGCTCTACCTTGTGTAGCTGCTGTCTCCTGCTCCTGAGACCTGTAGAGCTGTGACAAGGTAGGAGAATGCTCACTTCATCTTTAACAAAAAAAAAACAAAACAAAATCTAAACCAGTAACTAAAAAAACCCATGGGAAGACTCCGTGGTACTGTTTGGGCTTCTTTTTCCATTTGCTGTTGGCCATTAGGCTGCTAAATAGATGTGTGCATGTTTGTGTCTGAAACCAAAATACTTGTCTAATTCAAATCTGTGGAGCTAAACTTCAGCAAAAGTCAGTTTCTCTTAATCAAAGGTTGTGGGACTTGACCTTTGGTAGGGATTTACCTTTGACAGCTACAGATTTTTTTTTTTCTTTCTGAAGGTTAAGTGTTTCTGTGAAGGGAGCTGGAGAGTATGGGGTAGGGAGGGTAGAGTGATAATGATTGTAATGGCTGATTAGAAACATCAAATACTATGAAAAACATGTGGTTTTGGCAGTACTGGTATCTGCAATAGCTTCAGTGATTTCAGATGTGCTTAGTTTCAAGTTGACAGGTGTCCTTTCAGTGTTCCTGCTCTTTTCAGTGTGTGCTGAATGAATCATGTTGGAGGATCCCAGGACTTGTGGAGGAATCCCCTTTGTGCTGTTCAGCGTGTGGTGGGCTCAGCTACTGCTCTTCTTAGCATTTCAGGATTATTCTTACCTACCTTGTGCATTCGACTGTGCATCTGGGAAAGAAAGAAAGAAAGGTCTGGAGTCATGTCTGCTGTGTTCTCTACCCCAGCCTTTGGGGAGTACTTGGACCAGGCCATAGAAGTGACCCCAGTGGAAAGTGCAAGTGTTTACTGGGCTGGTGTAGGTGGAAACACACACCATGATGGTGGATGTGGACTAGATGATTGTATGTTGGATATGAGGTAAGGGGACCTACAGGTGATATTAATGTTCATTTTCTTTCCTTCATTGTGTAGGATTTAAGGCAACAATGGAGAGGTGGCTCCCATAAGCACCTGCAGCATCTGCCTGAATATGACATGTAGATTAAGGCCAAAAACATGGGTTGAGGGTGGACAGATTTTTAAGGCTGTACTGCTGTACACTGTGCTTTTTGAATTGATTTCTAAAGAAATGACATCACCTTTCTTCTTTGTTCGTCCATTTCTCCATCAATCAGGTGTGTGTTGCACCAGAGAAGATCTGTGACCGGAGAGGGTTGCAGCGCTTGACAGACTTTAACTAAACAGCATTGCTGCCTGTGTACTGAGAGTTTGCATCACCTATCTCCTAACCTGCTGCTCTAAACATTAGCAAATAAACAGAGATGTATGGAATGGTGTCTGGGGCAGTATCTCAGTGAGACTCTAGTTTTGGGGAGGTTTCGTTTTTTGGACTTGCTTGCTCTGTTAGCTTGTGGCATGGGGTAGAAAGTTACTTGGGTATATAAAGAGAGCAGGTAAAAGGCAAGACATAAAATACTTTTTGTGCACATATGCCAAGGTCTTGAAAGTGCAGCACATCAACCTTCATCTTAATTTGCCCAGCCAGCTCCCTGCTGCAGATATATATTGGATGCTCTATGGAGACAGGCATCTTTGTGGCTGGAAAACTGATTTTTTTTTTTCTTGCCTGCCTGTGCTTTTAAAATGATGACCTCTGTTTCTTTCCTCTACAGCTGGTGCTGTAACTCTCTGTGAAAGGAATGAAGGCTGTTGGTAGGAGGTGAAACCAGGACTTGCAACAAAGCAGGCTAAGAGAGGACATGAGTGCTGAAGTAGCTGCCAGGCCAGGAAAACATTTAATGCACAGGAGTACGTTGGAAATAAGGAGCCCCTGCTCAGCTTGCATTTGCAATGGTATCACTTCACAGCCTCTGGTTACAGTCTCTTGATTTCAAGAGAAGCTGGGTGGCTATGCCCTTGGTCCATTAAGCAGCATTTGGTTTGTACAATAAACTGCAACAGTGGTACCATGTATTCAGTGCACATCAAACATAGCCTGGGTTGTTTGTTCTTACTGCTGGCTGTAAAGGTTTTAGCTTTTCTGTTTGTGAGGGAGGGGTTTGGACACTCTCAAGTGAAGAGGGCTATTTAATCAGCAGCTGAAAAGATCAGGAGCTTAAAGCTTTTAACAGTGTTTCTTAGGCCAAAGCTGGGAGTTGGCTGGTGCATGGTTCCTGTTGAAGCAACTGGGTACAGCTTTCATTTGTCAGTGGATGATGAACCTTCTGCTTAGTGAAATACACTAATACTGGGAGAGCTGGAATTAGTTCCATCATGACTGATTTATTTTCTGCCTACTTTTGAAAGGATAATAAAAGAATTTTGTGTATGAATCATTTTGGTCATAAGAAACAGTGCTGCCTGTCTGCTGATAAGGATACTAGTGAATGTCGCACTTTTCGTCTTAAAAGTGTGTTCTGAGCTCTGATGTGGCAGTGCCATTTTGGCTGTGGGTGTTGGAAAGGTGACAAAAACTTCTCCCTCAGGTGTCTCTCGGTAGGACAGCTGGCATCAGAGCTGCCAGTCCCTGGTGTATGTTCAGCACCTTCTATGTTTGATTCTTTCTGATCAGAGCTGCAGAGCGTGTGCTGTCTGCTTGGTGGAAAAATTTGTGACGTTCCTCAGTGCAGTGATAGGTTGGAGATTTCAGTCTGGGCAAATTATTCTCACCTCGACCTGTAATACTTTGGTTATTTGGTACGTGTAAAATGGGATGCTTGGAAACTAAGTGGTATGCTGCAGCTCTTGCTATTGAGGAACTCAAGTTTAATTTGATTTTACTCACATGAGTAGCTAGAATGAGTGACCTAGCATTTTAAAAAGCTAGTTTAGGTATAAATCTTGTGAGCTGTGGGTTTTGCAAGGCTGGGTTAGAAATGTATCCTGTGTAGAGCAGCTTTGATGAAGGCTCTTAAGTTAGCTCAGCAGTGTTTCTAGAATCAAGTGGGTGTATCAGGCCTTTTGGCTCGAGATACATTGTTAAATAACTGGTCTTAGATCTCAGTCCTCTGTGAACTCGTTGGCAGCAGCTATGCTGAAACAGTCGGAGCTCGAGTAGCACTCTGCTCACCAAGGAGCCTTTGAATTTTTCTTGATCTGGCTATATTCCACATGGCACTGGAATGGCCACTTCTGCCTTGCCTGTTGCTGGCAAGTGGTCAGGTGTCTAAGCCCCTGTGGCGTGGGGCTCAGCTGCCCGTCGCCTGTGGCTGCCCATCTCAAGAGGCCAGAGCTCCTGCTGGCCTCTGCTCTCACACCTTTGCTTTTCAGTATTTGAGGTGAATTTGCAATTAGTGCCACTTAATATTTTTGTTCAGAGTTGATCAGATTTCCAACAAGCTGCTATTTGTGCTCTGGCTTTGTCTGCTTTTGAACATGGAAGCTGTTTGTTGTTGTTTTGTTGTTTGGTTTTTTTCCCCTTGGAAGGTGGATTACATCTCTAATCCAAGTGAATAATTCTCTTGAGTATTTCAAGAAATATTCATGCTTCTGTTAAGTGTCTGAGTCCAAGTTCCTTGAAGCAGCATTAGTCTTGACACAAAATAGTAACTCTAAATTTAGAAAAAGTGACTGTGTTTGTGTGTAACAGGCTGGAAATGGTACATAATGAACTGCCTCTTCACGCTTGTTTTGTCCTTAACACACCCAACTTCTGTCAGAAGCCTTTTCTCTCTCCTGCCACAGGCTGTAGAATTTGCTTTGGTTTCTGCTGAGGTACAATCTTGTGTAGGGAATTCTGTGTGCTTCAGTTTAAAGCAGAAAATGGGAGCAGGAGTAATCTCTGTCCTTCCTGGAAAACTTCTGGTTATGTGGTTTTGGTTTTGTTTTTTAAAGTCTTCAGATGTGGATGATTCATTTGCTTCCTGTAAGAGGTGGGCTGGCCAACATTTCAAGTGTATTTCAGAGAGTTTAGGAAGCTCTTCTTAAGGAGCTGTAGTAGAATATGTTTCCTCCTTTGAGTATATTTAATGCAGCTTGTGATTGGTGAACACAGACCTGAGTTATCCTGTCCTTGGAAGCTTTCTGAACTGGAGCAAACTTCACAGGATGAAGCAAGCTGTGCCCCAGGTGACACAGGTTGCTTCCTGGACTATGCACTTCTGTGTGTTCCAGAAATATAAGAGTACCTTGCAGAATTACATGGCAGGGAAGGTGATACTGCAGAGGAAATACCAGAATTCCTGGGTGCTTAGATTAGGAAGAAACGTCAGGATTTTTTTTGTGCCATTAATTGATATTTTTATCATCCTAATGTGCCAACTATCAATGTTCTGAGATCTCTCTTTATGTCTAAAAATTAGATGGTCAGATTCAGAGTGTGTTACTGGCTCAGTAACTACCTTTTCAACCAGAACATCTGACCTGTGTAGCTGAATTGGCTTATTTGCCCTTTTGACTCTGGGGCTAGAAACTTCCTCTGTGTAGTTTTGTGTGGTGTTGGGGATTGTGCTCGTACATGACAGAAATGTCTCATTTGGTTCACAAACAAAATCTGCCCTGTAATGATAAAGCAAAGTGCTAAGTACAGGGTGACTGCATTGTAATAAAATGTGTGCCGGGCAGGAACTCCCTTTGATTATGCTCCAGGCTGGTACTGGTGAGGACATCCTGAGCCAGTCCCTGCTCTCACTGCATTGGCTGCCTGCTGGTGTATCCATCAGAGGAGATCTGATATAGAGTTAACTGTGCACTTTGATCTCTGGAGTTAGGAACTGTCCCAATCTTGATGAGAAAATCTGTAATTTCTAGCATAAATATGCAAGAGTTGACACCCATCTCCTCTTGTAAAAAGTAAAACTGCCTCCTAAATAGCTTCTTGTATTTTTAAATGTGCTATTAATTGGTGAAGCACAATCATTTTCTTCCTTTTCACTTCCCTGACAGATAAGCTCTTTCCTGCTCACCTTGCAACCCCTCTCTGCACCTGCTCCAGCTCATACCATGCTTTCTTGACCAGAGTTGGCTCTGGCTCTCCTGAACAGCCCCGAGTACCTTTGCGAATGGTATTAACATTTCTTTCCGGAGTCAGCTTTTATCTGAGCCCAAGTGTTAGATGAAAACTTAACACTTCCCATATATCAAGCTACTCTTTGTATTTCACAGGAGTATTATGTGATCCGATCTTGTATTTCTTGTTTCGTTGGGGATCTTAGAGAAAGATTAATAATTTAGAGGAAATAAAAATCACAAATATGGTCATTGATGTAGTCAACGTAACACATGTGCTATCTGTAACTGAAGGAGCCTTTCTCTGTGTTGTGTTGGGTTTTTTTCCCCCCAGTGTTGACACTTGGAGCTTTGGAAGAAATCCAGGCTTAGTTCCTGGCCTCTTCTTAACCACGCTGTTTGTTTTGGGTTTTTTTTCCTATTCTCAGAAATGTAATTTAGTGCTGGATTACTATCCATGGGTTACCATTTGGAACCTCACATGCTCTTGCACAATGGTTAAAATAATTGTGAGTTTAATTATGGCTGCAGTTAACATAGTGAATGTGGCCTAAGTGTGTTGCACTAATTCTGTGTATTCTATTGTTTGACTGGCATTCAGGTGCAAACCTACAATGTGTATTCACACCTAATGCTGTCTCTGTCACAGGGATGCTTTGATTTCTTTTGTTTCTGCCCTAATGTTGCTTTCTCTTCAGATTACAGCACTCTTTCTGATTAGCATATGTACAATCACGAAAGCAAGGCAGTGTTGTAGAGAAAATATTCTTATCTGAGAACTCCAGTAGCTGGCAGGCTTGCTGTAAAGTGAGCACTCACTGCAAAAGTGGTTTTTTTTCCTTTAGTGGTTGTGGACATGGTTGGAAGCTGCTGGTGAGCCCTACATGTTGGGTTTGACAAACTGGGTCTTGGTCACAGTCACTTGAATGGACTGGTCTCATTGCCCACCCTACCCTTGATATTTAGTGTACTTCACTGCCCATGGTGACTGACAGGAACCTGAACTTTCTCTTGTGATAATGTAATTAAGCTCTACTAATCTGCCTTTGGTAAGTGTTTTCTGTTGGGAAAGCTGTGATGAGAAATGGACTCAAAAAAATCATCTTTTCAAGGTGGCGTTTGTAGGGCATGTTTCTGTCTCCCTGCTCTCGTATCTGCCTCTCCAAATGAGTGTTGTGCTCCTACACTGCCCAGGGTGAGCATGTGAAGAGGGCAACAAACTCCTCTCTTTACAACTGCTTAGTACCATTTGGGCTGTCAAGCCTTGTAGAAGCATTTATGAACAATCTTAGAAGTCTACTGTGCAGCTCCTATCGACATCTCCTTGGTGCTTGAAGAATTGTGTTGATGTGATGATGGCAGTGAACTGAATACCCCAGGAGCTGGAGAGTCCACAATGCTCGTTCTGGAAAGCAGCCTAAGAAATCTTTCCTGAAATGCCATTTGTTCTGGTTAGCACTACTAACTTAGCTCAACTCTGGTTCAGTTCAGACTGCCTGCCTTTGATCTGCAGCGCTGGCAGTGCTTGAATGAAGGCTTAAAATAAAAGACCAAGGATTAGACACAGAATGACATTGTTGTCCAACCTGTATGTACTACTGAGCATGGTAGAAAAGACACCAAATAGCAGTTGTGAAATATTTGCTAGCTTGGCTCTTGGCTCAACTGGTTCCTGCTGTGCTGTAAGAGGATCAGGTGTGCTACTGCTACTACAGACAAAAGTGTGTGTGTGATCTTTTTCCATAGCTCACTCTTTAATTTTTATACCATTTTGCTGCCTAAGAGGCCCTTGCAGTCATGCTCTTTGATTAGGCTTAGTTTTCCCCCCACACCAGGATCTCTGGTGTCTCTAAGACCCCTCCTCCCCACCCATTTATCCTCACATTCTTTATCCTACCCCTATTTTCATTTTTCTTGGGGAGTTAAGTTATTCAGGGCAGTATTTTTTAAGAGTGTGTTCCCTACTTTGTGCCACCCAGGTGGTGGCAGACCTGTCCCAATGCTTCACCTCCCCAGCTGGCTGAGCATCCATTTGCCCTCTCATTTTTTTCCAGTTTCACAAGATAAACTCCATGGATGTTCTCAAAAGGTTTAATTGCCCGAGTGTGGCCTTCTAGCCTGGGAGTGTAGCATCTGAGCTGAGGAGTGATGTTGAGTTGGGTTTTAGGATTTCCTGCTAGTGAAGGATGTTGGTATGTGAGCTAAAAGGGCTTTATTTTTTTCCTCCACACTGAATTGCTTTAGGGTGTTTGTAGTGAATCGGGATTGTCCGTGTTATGGAGAATAGTAAAACAAAGGGTGTTCATTACATTGCTGAGTGGAAATGAGGCTGTGGTGGGATCACTGCAAGGTATGTGCTCTGTGTATGGCTCCTCCTGCTGCTTCCAGCTTAACCTCCTCCAGGCATGGCCTTTGAGCTTATCTTGTGCTTTCAGGGAAAGAAAGCACCCATGCTTTAGCAAAGTGGCAAATCTCCATTAGAGCCCAGGAAAAGCTTTTAATCATAAATGACAGAATGCTGTCTGTGATTTCTACCCAGGACACAAGTGGCAGGTGAAATTACCTTTCTGGACACCCACCTTCCTATAAATAGCTGTTGTGACTGGGGGCAGGTGCTACTAGAATGTCACTTGAGTGAAACCCGAGCGATGTGCTGAGTGCATGTCTCTGAGCAGAGAGAGACATTGTCTTGTTTCGTCGCCTGTATCGCGGGCTCCGCGTCTCTGCCAAGAGATGTTGTAATGGTGCAATAGAGCTTTATCAGAGCAGTGCTTTGAAGTGTTTGGAAACTCTCAATTATTTTCTTGAATCATCTCGATCCTCCATTCACAAAAGCTGCTGTTGTTGGTAAAATGTTACACTGATAAATATTTCTTTTTTTATCTCACTCTTCTCCCCCACCATGAGGGAATTATTTTTTTTTCAGGAAGCTACACTTTTTCAGTTTCTTACTTTTGTGCACATCACAAGGGTTTTTTTTTCCCCGTTACTATGAAAATAAGCGCTGTTTGAGTGCCCCTGCTGTTGGTAACATTTAGCAATATGCAGCACTCAAGTATCTTCACAATTCGCTTTTTATAATTGTCCTTTTTCAGAGTAAGCTACGGAGACTTCCCTGTTAGAATATTTAACCACGCGCTGTCCCTGCAGTATTGCTGTGGGACTGTGGCTGATGCTGAGGGGTTTTGCAAAAGGAAAATTGCAGTTTGTCTTGATCCACTCAAACCTGAAGCATTACTTGAACTTTGTGGAGAGGTCTGTGATTGGGGCAAGCAGAAGAAGAACAGTAGGATTCAATTGCAAATTTTACTTGCCTTTATCACAATTGCTTTCTGAGGTGATGAACTCTACTGATCATCACTTGGCTCTTGAGGTGAGAGCAGAAGCTTCTTTTTAAACTTCATTAACATTTTTTTAAACTACTGTATCAATCATCTTTGCTAGATGAAATTAGATTTGGGATCTTGGAATTAAAGGCTTTGACTTTTAAGCTAGCTTCTGGTCTTTGGGCTGTTCATGTTCAAAAGTTGCATGAGACTTAAATGCTTTAATGCTGAGGTGCTTAGAGGCTTCAGGTGGCTGGATGGAGAACTTGACTGGAGAGTGCCTTTTTGCAGCTATGGTTCATTAAGTGCGCTAGTAAGGTATTAGTAGAAATCTTGTAACATCTAAAGCCTGTCAAAGTTTTCATCATTGCTGCTTGTGACTGTGAAGGAGGCTTAATGCCTCCTGGTTTTGTGTTACCATCTCAGCCTAGGTTGCTGACCAGACAAAGCTAGGAAACGCTCTGAATTCAGGGCTGAAACAATGTGGATGCTTTGAAGACACAAGTGAGGTAAAAATATAGTTGGAGAGTGCACCCGAGGGTGTAGAAATCAGAGTGGAAAGGATTGGAGTTTCCTTAGTCATTTAACCCAGAAAGGTGGTGTTTGCTGCTTCCCTTGAACTGAAAACACAGATTTATGATAGAACTTTATAGTTGTCTACTATTCAATTAATAATTCACTAATTATTGCAGCACTTCAATACAAACCATTCATTAGTGCAACCCTTGCAGGCAAGGGATGGTTTCAGAGGTGACCTGTATTGCTGCTGGGACTCCGCCACAAACAGTTTGTGTTACTACTGATCAGGCTCACAGAAGAAACTTCTGAAGCTTCAGTTTAAAAATAAGCATTGGCTTAAGCTTCCCTAAAAATCTGGGGTTTAACTTTTACTTCTAAACCAGGTAAGTGTTCCCCTGTGAGCTCTTCACATTTATAGGTAATTATGGAAAGTAACCATAGAACTGATGAGATCAGTTCACAGCACATGTAGTATATTCAGTGGCCCTTGAAGATGTCATACGACAAGCTTCATAAGCCCTTTTGTATGGATTTTCATCGAAATTGGTTATTGTTGCTACTCTAGTAGGAACTCTGTGGGCAGGAAACCCTTTGTGGGTTGAAGCCTTTGGATAGTCTGCTTGTTCTACCTCCAGTTGCCTGGTCTCCAGGCCAGAAGTAGTTAATAGTTTTGTACTCCCACATTGTGCTTATCTGGCTGAGATTTGAAAATGAAACACTTAAAAATTATACTGATCAGTCCTGCAAAGAGCCATGTAAGGAGAGGGAGGAAGATGAGCAGACTTCACCTCACCCCTGGTCTTCTTGCCATGACTGTCATGCTTTACTAGAACTTGGTGTGAAAGCATGTGCCTGGACATGGCTGAGCTTTAGATCTTTGTGTTGCTTCCCAAGTCTGGGACACAGGATGGAAAAGATGAAGATGTGATGCCAAATGGCACCAGGAACTTCAGAGATGCGGGTACTGCATCAAGCGAGCAGGATGTCGTAGGAACAGGGCCGGTGGTGGGTCCTGTGATAGGTCTGGATGCCAGACTGGCCCTGAGCCCTTCTCACCAGCACCTCCCAGCCTGTGTTGCAGGAGAGCTGTGCTTATGAAGGAGAGGAGTTCATACTGTAGCAAAGGAGAGGGCATGCTGCTTTCCTTCCAGCGGGAGGGAGCTTCAAGCCTCAGATCTCCTTAGCTGCTTGTGTTTGGGATGATGTGAACAAAAGAAAAGTCATGTGATTTTTTAAAAATTTTTTTTCATTTGTGCCATTCTTACCACACCCCTGGTGATCTCATATCTGTCTAAATCTCCAATCTATTTCTATGCAACATAATTCCTGTTGTTTTGTGACAGCCTATTGTACATGCACATTCTCTCTGCTTCCCCTGATCGTAACTCCTGCTTTGGTATACGAAGCAGTTGTTTTTACTGCTGTCAGTATTGTTGAGTATTGGATGCATCCTGTTGTGCATCTTGCATCAACAAAGCTACCAGCCTTCAGAGGTAGCGGGGATCTTTATTACTGGTGGTGGTGGAGAGGGCAGCAAAATGAGGGGGTTTTGCTTATAACTACTACTGTTTTTTTAATTATCTAAAATCAAGATGAGATTGAAAAAAGTGCAAATCTGAAACATCCTGATGGGGAGAATGTGTTGATCACATCAATGTTTTCCAAAGGCAATGGCAGTGTGGGGTGTTACACTGTGTTTTTCCTAACCTCTCTGGGTTCCTGTCATGACCCTGATGCTCTGAAGCTGGGCTCTGTCCCTGTCCATGGTGTGCCCAGGAAAGCCCCCAGGGATGGGTGTGAATCCCTGGACACACTGCCCTTCAGCAGCTTTACACTGATTCTTTCTCTCTTGAGTCTTCTGTGGTTCATGTCTGGGTTTTGGGGGTTTTCTTAGGCTGGGCTTGGGGTCTTTTGGGGGGTTGTTTTGTGCTGGCTCTGCATGAGTGGAGAGGAGAGGCTGTATCTTGGAAGCAGTTTAATTTTCCCCAAAATTTTGGGAAACGAGTAAGATGTAGTCCTTACATGTGAGCTGCTGCTCCCTTTTTGTATCTTAATGCTGCCAGTGAGTCCACTTGTCTGTGCCTTCTCTTTACTAATGGCTTATGAGGTTTCTTTCTCGTGGAGGAAAGAGTTAAAGTTGCTGACTGCCCCGAAGACTTCTGATTTTTATCTTCTGCCTCAAACCTGATTTTTGGCTGCAGTTTCACCCAGAGACAACCCCTTGCACAAGATAAAGTAGCTGGCCAGGCTCACTGGGGACATGTGGAAGCTTTGGAGATTACTGTGGTCTCTGGAGTAAAGGGTGTCTGTCAGATCAGGCTGGAGATACCACCTGCCCCTGTTTGAACTTGATGACTCTCTTTACTACTCTCTCCTGGAGCTTCTGTAAGCTGCATTTTATCTGAAGAGACACAGGGCACCTCCATCCATCCCTGCTGAACCCTGAAGAAATGCTGGAGCTGATTAGAGAAGCACATTCCCTCTGGAGATGGGCCACCTTCTAGCAAAGGGATGTAGGTCATGGTTTAGTATATCAAATGAAAAAAAGACTTCATGGTAATGGCAGCATTTCATCCAGATAATCCAGTGAGGTCCTCGCACTAATAGCAAACCTGTTCTTACGTATATGCTATTTAATATGACTCACTAAGCAAACCCAATTAAGTTGCAGCTTCAGCCCTACTAAATGCCATGGCACACAGGATCCTTAAGGCTTTAGGGTCTGGCACCCTAACCAGTGTATCCTCTTGGCTGCTGGGTTTTCATGTTTTCTCTGTCCAAATCATTCTTCTCAGCCTTCAGCGCCCAAGGCAAGGGTGAAGGAGGAAAGCAGCGAGGTGCAAGGCACCACTCAGTACCTGATAGGCTAAAGGTAATGTTGCGTACATGGCACAGAGCTCCAGGGTGATGAGAAATGAATCCAGCCTGATGAGTCAAGGGGGGTGGAAGGGCTGCTCTGTGTTTCCTGCATGGGTCTGTTGCAAAGGCATAACAGATCTAATGCACCCCTGATAAGCAGTGTATCAAAAAAAAAAGTCAGAAAAACAAGAAATGCCTGTCAGCAACAAGTCTGACAGTGGTGGTTGTCTTATGCAGATGTTCATGGTTGAGGACCTTTCACAGCAGGATTCTGCTGCATCAGGGCCTTCCTGCATTTTTTTTTTTAGTTTGTGGTAAGAGTGAGCATGTCTCTTCACACTCATAGCAAAAATATCCTTCTTGCTGCTTTTTCTGTATACTCAAAATACTTCTAAATCTAGACAGTTTCTTGAGTGTATACTTGAGTATATGCAGAACGTTCGCCTTCAAATGGCAAAGTGGTGTGTTCTTGGATGCTTCTTGTCCACTATTTAGTGAGGCACCTGAATTTTCACAGCTGCCATCTTCAGCCCGAGCACTAGCTGCGTTTCAGTGGCTGATGACACGGTAGCTCTGCACAGGCACAGCCTGTAAGGCTGGGGAAACACTTTCAGGTAAAAAAAAAAATCACTGTTGCTAAGGGTAGCAGTGTCCTGGTCTGACTTGGTTTGAGATGTTGCTGGAGCTTACACACCATCTTCAGGAGCTTTCCAAATCTGAGGATCATACAGTGGCAATTAATGAGTAGGGGCAGGGTTAAGGAAAGAACCTAGTTTGTATGTTTAATTAGGAATGCCAGGGCCTGCAATGCAGCCTAAGACTATCAACCCATGGACCTTTCCCAGAGCATGTCTGGGGCTCAGCACCTCAGAGCACTTCTGCTTATGGCCGTTCTAATGCCATTCAGTTCATGGCACGTGGCTTTTCAGTGACTCTTGAAATCTGCTGCCCAGTCATGACTTTCCACAGTCACAGGCCTGCAGTTTTGACCCCTTCTCAAGTCCTCACCCTGGTATTTTGGCAGTGCTTGTTAGAGGCAGAGTTCAGTTAATGTCCATTTTGCTGGCAGCAGGGAGGAGAAGGAGGCAGAGCCCTGCTCCAGCTGTCAGGGGAGCAGAGCACTCTAAATCAGCTCATGAAGGTATTTTTATAGTGTTTGCAAACCTGCTCTAACTGTGTTTATGGCTCAGTGTTTCCCTGGGGCTGTGATGGGCTGAAATCCTGCTGTTGTACCTCAAGTCATTAGAGCAAAGACCAAGTTACATATATGGCACATAACAGATTCTGGTCTTAAAGCAACATACATGCTTTCCTACTGTAGATGTGCATAGCAATATATCCTCAAAGATCATTTGCATCAAGCAAATCCCTGTTCCAGGAAATAGGAGGCTCCGTGTCAAGGATAACTGACTCAGTTTAAAACGAATTTTGCAGATGGGGCTACTGATCAGTCATTCATCAGACTGTTTTTATTCTTTGGTGTGTAGATGTGTAGGCATCCAGATGTAGAAAGCATACATTTGGAGTTGTGCCATCAGGGGAACAGGATCAGTGGCTTTGTAATTGATTAGATGCATCATTTGTCCTTAGTATTTTTTCTTCTTGGCTAAGATGCTGTTAATGCAGGTACAATGCGAGACTCAATATTGCATCTGTTCTAGGAAACTGGTGCCTTTCTGCTCTGAAAGGCAAATGCGTTTTTCTTGAGGAAAAAAAAAAAGAAAAAGCCTCTCACTGACTAGCTGTGTGTAGTTGGAGGCAGAACCGCTGACTTCAGGCAAACAGGCTTTTACTGCTTTTTGCTCATGCTGTCTGGAATGAGTACTTAGTCCTCTAAGGGCATCCTCAGCAGAGGTAACTTAGATCCAGTCAGATTAGACCTGAGTCCATGGTGGCAGTGAAGATGCTTGAGATCTCAGACCTTAGGCTGAACTAGCAGGTCTGAAGGAGGGGTGGGAAGGATAGGAGGGGAACAAATGCACTTTAAGTGTGCGATATGTGACAGAGCTGCTGAGTCAAATGTGGCATCCCCCAGTGCCATTTTAGCATCATTTCTAACCAGATCTGCATGGAAATATCTTACAGGTGATGCTACTATCTGATGTTTGTCATATTAGGCCAAGAGGAGAATAGAAACATTCCCATGTCCCTACTGAAGGTGTACAAATTCAGAGAAGACCTTTTAAAAAACCTGCTGATCTATATGCAGAGGTGAAGGATGCAGCAAGAAATTCTTTAGAGTTTTAAACCCTGGTTAGGAAATTTTGAGACTTTAGCCTTTGACATTTACGAGAAGATAGTCAGCTTTGAGGTGTGTTCCCTTAATGGTCAATCTCGCCTTGCTTGCCTGAAAGAGGTGACCTTTTAGAAATGTTTTTAATGACAGGGCAGTTCCAGGCTTCTTTGAGACATTCCTCTTGATAAAAAATGGAAGATTTCAGAGTTTCCTGCTTGGTCTACAGCTGTTACTCCTCTGGGGACTCTTCTGATGCTCAGTCTCCTAAACACCTAAGCCATTCCTGAAAACTGAATTTGAACATTTTGGGAAACATTCCCCCCAGTAATTTGTGATTGCTGTACAGCTGTTAGGCTGTGTTGTGATGTAGAGCCTGTGTGGAGCCAAGAGGCATGAAGATGTTCTACTGCAAGATGTTTACTGTTTTCTGTATGCTGTGTCCAGGGGAAAACCAGAGTGGCAAGGATTAAAGTGGGTACAAAGGATTTTGCCCTTAAGACCAATGTACGGAGAGGTATTTAACTTCAGCAGTTTTAGAATGGGAAGTGTGTGTACTTCATACAAAATGGGTAAACATCTGGCTTTATTGCTTCTCTGGTTTCTAAGGCATTGCTGTAAGTGTTTACTTAAACCGGTGACTTCTGTGAGCCACCTACATATGCTTTTGGGTTCCTCAGTTACCAGCAAAGTAACAGGGAGAAAAGATGATTCTCTGAGCTGTAATCTTGAGTTATTGTCACATCAAATGTGCTGCTGAATGACTGATACCTGTGGGGTGACATGGAGAGTGGTGTTTCCATGCAGATGCTGATGTTCTGCTGGGTAAATGCCGTTTTGTTTTAGGTTGCTGGTGCAAATCTGGAGAGCTTATGATAAATGTTTTAGAAGTCAGCCTAGAAAACACCCTAAGGCAAATTGGTTTAGTAGTGTTGCATGATCGTATCGATGGGTATTAAATATGATGTTGAAAGCTTTGGCTGAGATGGTAAGGAAGAAAGTCAGTTCACTAGACTTACCTGAGCGAGGCAGGGTGGGGAGGCAGTGAGATGTAATGCACCAGGAGCATTCTATCAGACTCTGAAGGGCTTCTCCACTTCTGCCCCTATTGCAGCACTGTTGTCACCAGTCCTGGTGAGATTTTCTCAGAGTTATTGATATGAATTGGAGGCTGGCTGCTTTTGTACATTAGGATGTTTGAACAGGAGGCAATTAATTAAACCTGCTCTGTCTGGGAGATGTTTTAGTCTTCCCCCAGCTATTCTGGAAGTGGTAAATTCACCCCTTGCATAGACACACATGTAACAGTGCAGGGGTTGCAGAAATTCCAGCATTAAATAACTGGGCTTCTGTGGCCTGGTGTATGGATTCAGTAGGGGCTGTTCCTTCTTTTTGTAATGGCCAATACAGCATTTATGTTTGGGGAGGATAATCAAAACGCTTTTCAGTGAATAGAAAATGCAGCTGAGGTGTTTTGGGCAGTGATGCAATTGTGCTGCATTGTCCCAATAGCATTCATACACTCTTCTGCAGTGTGAGCTGGGGGAGTGGCTTTGCTGTTTATCAGGAGTAAATGCATGCGTGGGATACCCACACTGTCACTGAATTTGGGTGGATTCTCTGTAGCATTGCAAAGGTTGCTTGAACTGGTTGTAAAGGCTTTGGTTTATTATTTTTTTTAATCAGTATCTGACTTAAGTATTGATACAGCTGTTTCAGAAAGCATGTTATTTAACAGAAAGCCTTTGCAGCACCCTTGCTTATGTCTCACAGCTAGTGTTAGCTCCTTGTACCTCTTCAAACAGTACTTGCACCCTCTATGCAAGGAGGGACTGGAGACATGACCCTTGACCTCTGCCCTGGCCATGTCCTACCAATGAGGCAGTGACACTGGTTTCCTTGTGAGCTAAATTTCAGAGTTCCTCTTGAGCCCTCGCCATGGAAACTGTCTCATCTCCAGCCTCAGCATTCCATATTTTATAGATAAGCTAGTAAATTTACCCAGGTCCTGATCAGCTTCATCTAATTCCCTGCTCTACCACTTCTCTGTGGGCTTCAGCCAGCCAGTCTGTCCATGCAGACTTGCTCATGGGTAGCTGAGCAGTGAGGCACTGCAGTGAGTTTGGGGAGTGTGTTCTGCATGTGAGATCAACCACGAATATTTCTCCAGGGGGATGCTCCCATTTCAGAGAAGGCATGAAGCTCAGAGAAGCTCCAAGAGAGACCGGTCAGCTCCATGCACTGGCTGCCCAGGGATGGCTGGGGAGTGTAGCATGACACAGCATTTGCTGTGCTTTCAGCTACAGCTATTTATACATCACTTTTCAATGTTGTCTCCTCTAGGAGATTCTGTACTTGATAAAATAATCCTGCTTAAGTTTATTAAATTTGTGACGGCTCCTAGCCCTCTGAGTCTTTAGGCTCTGTGGCAGTGCTGTCTCCTCAGGGTCCAAATGTGCCTGAATGTGAGGGAATTTCATTGTTAAAGGATGTCTGGATTCAGTCCCCTAAATTGATTTGACCTGCAGACTGGACTTGCATTGGGTCTTAGGTGTGAACCAAAACGGGCATGATAGGGATTTAAGGATAATAGGCTAATGCCTTCCTTCTCTTCTAGGAGAGAAAATTGCAGCAATTGAGAAACATGTTACTGTCTGTGTTTGGGGGAAGGGACTCCTGTGAGGGTGGTAGTGGAGGCTCTGGGTGAAAGAAAGGGAAAGGAGAGTGGGCTGTATTACACTACCCATCCTGTGTCAACCTCCTACATTTGGGTGTCGCATGGCTGACATCCTATCAAAGAGCTCTGTCTGTGTCCAGAATTTTAAGCAGCTTTATAAATAGCATTGCTCAAACTGGCTGTGTGCAGAGACTGTGAACGACTGGGGTAGACCAAAATATTATTGGCTTAATTTTTGAACCAGTCCAAAAAACTGGAGCAAGAAAAGAGTAGAAACCTGAAGTGTAGAACCACGCGTGGGTTGTTTTCTTCTGCAGTGCAAAGCACACATCTGGGGGGGAGGGCAGTGTTAGAGAGACAGCATTGCCAGAGATTGCGGTCTGGGAGACTCAAAAAACATGAATATATGAATCTTGTTAAGGCATCTTAAACCATTCTTTCTCTCCTACTTGCCTGCTGTCTTAAAGCTGCTTGCAGGTTATGCTGTCTCCTGAATAATTGTGAACAATTAGAAGCTAATTTAAATGGCTGGTTTGTATTCACAGCAGCATCATATGAGCTAACCAGCTGGAAAGCAGACACAGTTATTTTCCCTGGCAGTTTTTCCAAGGTGGATTTTTGCTGCGGGCTAAAGAGGAGTTTCTCCTGCACACTGCTGACCTGATGGCATGGGGAGGGGGGATGCTTCAGTCCCTAACACCGTCACCACCAACCTAGGAACGTTCAGTGTGGGCTCAGTAGAAGAGCACTCCTTGTTTTGCTTTGGGAATGGAGCAAAGGACTATTTGTTATGGATACACTATTCCTGCTCCCAAAGATGTAGAAAGGTGTGGTTCACTTATGCCTCGGAGTGAATTGGTCAGTGATAGTCACACAGGTTTCCTCCCAGCATTCTTTAAAAAGGCAGATGGAGGTTTGAGCAGTCCCACTTTTTCCTCCAGGCCTGGCAGTGTGCCCCAAATGCTACTCAGCGTGGCAGGCGACTAATTTCTACACCACTGATGCTGTCCAGATGGCAACCTCAGCATGGTCCAGCACAAAGGTGCAAAACCTGTTGCATAGTAAGTGCCAACTCCCTCCCAAGACAACAATTTGAGGAGTACTTTTGCTTCAGGTAAATGAAAGAGCTCCTTGACAGGGTCTTTTCATGCACAAGGAGGAACACAATTAATTGGCAAGCTAAAGCAGTGGGCTGTTGGGAATCCCAGGAATCTGTACGAGTGGCTGAAATGGGCTCCTTGCTCTCTCCCTGTCATACTGGTTGGTGTTAGCGACCAGATGAGCTTCTCCTTAGGGGAGACTCTTCTAGCAGTCAAATGCATCTCATGTAGACCTTGTTAGATAATGCCAAAAAGATCCACACAACCGTTGTTTTCACCCTAGGTGGCTTGGGGTTCACCAAGGTTTTTACAGCCATCCCCTTAGGTCCTGTTTGAACTGGGCATCTCTTGACGAGCTGGACCTGGGTGTCTGCAGAGGTGCTGTGCTCCTCATGACTGGCTTTCTTATTGGTGGATATTGTGGGCTTTGACCTATGTTTCAGCTAAGGCTTTACTGAGGGGGTGGTTGAGACAGCCTTGCTGTGAGGAGTGATGCCTGATGTATAGGCAAAATGCTGTCTACTTTCCTGCTTACAGCTTCTTCACATCTTCTCCTGTGCCTTCAGCCACAGTCTGGTGTGGGTTTTTCAGGTAACAGTGCCACCTGGTGCTGGAGAACTGCTCTTTAGCAAGCTTTGTGCAAATTCTTAGGCAGAGCTAGTAGGACAGTATTGTTTTTAATCAGCCATCTTACTGGAAGAAAATGGGGTGTCCCGTAGTAATCTGTGCTGCTGGGACATCACCCCTGGAGGACATCCAGAGAAGCCTGGCTTCTCTTTACTATTAAGCAACTGATTTTCCCAGAACTGCTGTACCCAGAAGACTGGGTAATGAAGCAAGAATTATAAACAGTGAGAAAAGAGGAGGGGGGGGTGTCATATCTTCTACTATGACCTGCTTCTGAGAAAGAAAATCCAATGTTTAGGTTAAAACCTGTGACTGGGGACATCGTTGAAAGATTCCCTATAGGACTCTTAAGTGGCTTACTGCTAGACTTACTAGTAGGCAAAGCTTCTCTTTCAAGGCATTTCCATATTTTGTAGCCTTCTGTATCTTTCTGCTGAGTGTTGTTAGCATGTTCATTCTTTCTGAATTATTTTTTCATGTCTCCTCTAAAGTTTTGTAAACTTTTTTGAGCACACAAAGTTTGCTCTGTGTTCCCAGAAGGGAAAACCTTGTTCTTGGTTGTGAGTATGTAGGATGTGAGCCTGTTTAAACAAAATTCAGCAGCACTTGATGACAAGTTTGCACAAAGTCAGATTTTTCGGTAGCTCTTGTCCCAATTGCACTGAAGATAATTCTTGCTTGTTGAATCCAGAAAACTCAGTAGGTTGTTGAGATGCTCTTCTTTCAAGCCAGAGCTGGCACTTCAGGTACCAGGTTGGTTTTGCTGATTTACCCCTTCAGGCTTCTAACCCAGGCTCACAGGCAAGTGGGCACCCTGTTGCCGTATCCTTTTTGCGACGAATGGTGATGCTTTCCATGCATGAGACTAGAAATGTGAAATCAAGGATGCTGAAAAGCTGAGAGTTTCTGTTGCTGGTTATAGAGGTGGGATTCATTTTCCAAGGAAAGTAGAGAACGGGGTGGATTTGTGCAGCTCCTCTTGTTCTACTTCTAGGATCCTCTTGTCTCCCAACTGTGTTGTTGCCTCTAGTGGGAAATGCTCCCAAACCTACTTCTTTTCCTTTAAATACTAACCCAGTGGCCTTCCTGTCATCTTGTCTTCCTTCCCCGTAATTACTGCCTTGGACCTAGTCTTCCTTTTTACATTGGTGCATTCACCAGGCCAGAGAATCTGTCGTGCAGTCTTTTCCAAAATGCCATGTAAATTCGCAGAGCTACAGAAGTGATTTGTTGCCAGTATAATAAATTGTTTGACAGTCTTGAGCAAGGGAAATTCAAGTAAAAGATTTACTTTTGCTAAGCAAAAGATTTGTGTTAAAGCCAGATTCCTCTGCTTCAAAGTACAGCATTTACCCACATTTTATAATTAAAATTAACTTTTGTTTCATCCAATGATTTGTTCTGACTTTTTATCCAAATTCCACTTCATGAAAAAGGAAAATAGAAACTTTTGGCATCTTTCTGCTAGGAGGCACAAAGGTGCTATTTGTGGGGAATGGGTGAAGATGCTGTAGCATATGACTGCAAGAAGGACAAGAGCTTGTGCTGCAGGAGGAGTTTTGTACCTACAGAGGATGGAAAGATGTTCTGCCACCAAAGAACTTAGCTACCCAGATATAATAGGGGAAAAAACAAAATCGAAACAAACAGGTGGGGTGATTAAAAATGTAAACATGGACAAAAGTAGGTACAAGTCCTGCAAGTAAAATCATAGAATAGTTTGGAAGGGACCTTAAAAGTCATCTAGTTCCAACCACCCTGCCTTGGGCAGGGACATCAATTAGATCAGGTTGCTCAGAGTCCCATCCAACCTGGCCTTGAATGTAGATGTGTATATCATGGAGGCTGTTTGCTTCAGAACTCGGAGTGCCACAACTTCAGGTTTCTATGTCTCCATAATATGTAGTGAAGACAAATTAAAGGGCTGTCAGTCTAGCAAGAGCTGCAGGTCCCCGGGGGGGGCTTGCTCTGTTGGGAGATAAGAACTAATGACACAGTGGGACTTTGAAGCTGCCTGTGTAACAAGCCTTCCTGCACCACTAGCAGTGTTGAAAGGAAGCAGATGTGGAGCCAATGATTTGATCCTTGGTTTTCGGATTGCCTGATGTGATCTCCTGGGGGTGTTGCAGAGGCTGCCCTCTTCTGCTGCTTTCCATGCACTCACCTGCTGGCTGTCTCCAAAGGGACTCCAGATGAGCACAAGTACTGCCTGTCTCTGGCAGTCCAGTAAACAATCGGTGTGTAATTTGATCAAAATTCATGTCCCCTTAGTACATGGGCTTTAAAGCTCCTGTAGATGTTCATCTGGTGAAGGCAAGTTTGTTTTAGAGCAGTGTGGCAGCCTGAGGCTGGAAGCTGCTCTGTCCATCCCTACCAGCAATGGGATCTTGGTGAGCTAGGTCAGGAAATCCTACTTTAGGCCGTGCCCTTTGAAAAAGCTTTATGTCCCCACTGTCCAACTAGATCCATGGTAGCTTGCTGGTAAGAGGTGCTACTTGGGGGGCTTAGTGGTGAATCTTGGTTTGTGCTGCTGGCTGTGAATGTGTTGAATGCCGAATGATAGATGTAGATCTGCGGTCGCATGAACAAAAGAATTGTAATGCGTTATCAGTCCATAGTGGTGCTACACGCAAGGCAGAGCTGTTTGATTTCATCTGAGCTTCTGTGCAGTCCTTTAATGCATCTCTTTTGGTGTTGGGGAACATTTTTGGCACCTCCCTGCCCACCCTGGTTCTGTTCTTCCTGCAGCTGAAGTTAATGGTCAATCTGACCTTTTGCAGAAGGGTTTTGGCACTGCCCAGAACAGCCTTATGAACCAGCTCTTAGCCTCTTTTACCCTGAAGATAGGAAGCAAAGATCCTGCTCACTGTCCTGCCCCTAATTTGACCAATACAAATGAGGAACTTTGTATTTCTGACTCTCTTGAGGTTTTTGAGAGTTCAATGCAGGCCATCTTGAACTGTTTTTTTAATCTCCTGATGCAATTCCTAAGTAACTCATATTTTCTCCTTTTGTAACTCTGAGTGCTTTGAGATGACAAGTGATATGATGATGATGTGAAAATGCAGAATGATGTTAAAATGGCTAAAACCCTGAAATTAATTAAAACATTAGTTTTGTGGCGGAGTGGTGCCTGATTCTTGTATAGCAGGGTGTTGGGGTCCACACACCACTCTGACATCTCCTGCTTGATTGGGCAGCAGCCTAGACCTTGTCCAGAAAGCCTTAGCTCTTCTGCAAGTGATGCAGGAGTCTCCACAACCTCAGACAGCTTTTGTCTGGAAGAGCCACAAACTACATCTGCTTGCTATGTAGGAGTAGCCAGGAGTGTTCTGTGCCAGTCAGTGCAGAAGATTTATCCTCATAGTTTTGCAGTGGCATCCCTCAAGGGTTGGTTTTAAAACCCGCTGTATTGTTTAGCTCATTGTTCAGCTCTTTAGTAGAATTTCAGTTCTTGGGAGTCTTAAGTTTCTAGTAGTCTTTCTTCTGCCCCATTCTCCCTTATTCCTGCTCCATAAAGCTCAGTGTGGTTGGAAACCTCCAGTTGCTAGAAGTGAAGCAACATGTGCCCCTTGAAATGCTGTAGTGTGAGTCAAAGCTTCCATGGGATTCTCTGCTCTTGCTGCTTTATCCTCCCTCCTTCTGCTTTTTAGATGGCTCACATGCAGCACAATATGATCAATGTAAGAGAAATCTTTCAAGGGAAGTGAACTTTGTGTAGGGAATGTTTTTCCCAAAAGTAGTATGTGATGCCCCTGGTAATGTGGTGATACTGAAACGATAAAAAGAAAAATATTTGCTTCAGATCTGGGTCTTTGAATTTTTTAACCTTTGTCATCAAATACAGTGTATCCACACTATATTTGGACAGCTGACTTGCTATTTTAGACACCTCATTTGGATTTAAAGAAAGCTTTCTTATGTTGAGGTGATTGCTACGCTACTGTTTTAGCTGAAGTGAATTTGGGTATCCAATCAAACAGCTAAAATAAATGAACTGGGGGATGCTGACTTGGGCTGGCTGCTGCCCCCTGTGCTCCCTCTGTCCCACAGCCACCCACACCAAGGCAACTGTTGAGCTGCTCCAGGATGCAGCTGGCCATAGCATCAACTGGCACCTTTTAGTCATTTTTTAGTGTGTGAGATCAGAGCTGGTGGTGGCCAGGAGCTGCTTCATGTAATTAGGAAGTTTCCCTTTAATCTCCAGTAAGAGTACTGCAGTAGTCCCAGTCACAAACCAGTGCTATCTGGTGTAGGTTTCTGAATCACAGCTTCACCTTTAGAGAAAAGGACCTAATAGTGTTCTAGTTTAGAAACCAGGCATGGAAACACAGCTAGATGACTTTTAAAGGTCCCATCCAACCCAAAACCATTCTATGACTGTCCTGCTTTACACGGACTTCAGGTGCTGAGAGGCTGGGTCATGAGGAGCCTGTCAGCCAAATGAAGATAGGCTGTATCTTTTCACAGCATCAGGCACTTGGATTTAGCTTTAATTGCTTGTGGAGCATCCTCTGTGTTCTGGGGTTTGGGGAGCCCTGCAGTGCCTTGTAACCTGTTTCTGCTTGCCACCTGGTTTGCTCTTCTGTGGTTTTTTTGATTTCTTCTGAGCACTGATGCTATGAGTTTCCATGACAGCTTCCAAGCTACTACATAGGTGCTGTCCCTTCAAAACAAAAATTCTGACATGGGAATTGTAGGACACTGGCAGTCAGAATTGGTGACCTAGAGGAACATCCCAGAGAGGGGATTAATTTGTAACTGAATTTTTAACTCCAGATTTAATAGATTTAGACAGTTACCTTTAAGAGATTCAGCCATCTGACTTGCCAGGAGCACTCTCCAGCTCAGTTCAAAAAAGCCTCAATACATGTGGGACTAATATCCCAACTGTTACACATGGACAGAAATGGGGTATCTAGCTCATCTCTCCTCCATGACATTTGTCACTTGGCACAAAAAAGGCAGGTGTGACTTTTTTCTGTGTATAATACCTTGGCTTAACTTAAAAGGAGGCCATCGAATGGTAATACATCCAAAAGGCATTATTTATTCATTATTGTTCCCCTCACACTTTTGTTCTCAGTCCCACTGAGAGAACTCGCCATCCCTATTACACAACAGGCTTTATAAAATTGCAAGTAATTTTTTCTTTTTTACCTTTTTATTTGCAAATGTAGGAGGAAAGCCTTGGAACAGTGGTTTAATTGAGATCAGTTACACAAGATACACGAGGAAAAGTGCTGGGACACAGGAGGTGGAGAAATAGCCCAGGAGGACTAGCGGTAGCAGGTTGGTGCGGGTCAAAGCCTGGCTTCCCTGCCTTTGTGGTGCTGATAACTGCTGGCTGAGCCCTTGCTTAACTCATGACAGAAGCAACTTCCATAATAGATACTTCACTTCTGACTCTAAGCTGGATAAACATCCTAACCATCATATGGCAGCTCAGGTGAATGCATAGAGGTTCATCTCCAGCACTGTGCTCTTCCCTGGTTCTTTTTCAGTGCCTTGTATTCCCATTTCTATAAGCAGTTACCCAGGGGTGTGTATGTGCTGGTTTTACTCCCTCCATCTTTAGGTGCTTATTCCCAGTGCACTTGTTTTGGAGGATAAAGTCTGGAATAGAAACTGTTGCTTACCCCACCACAGTGACTGCATTTGAGGTAGAGGCTGTGAAATCACATCAGCACCCTTCATCAAATTTTATTCTTTAGTGGTCGGACATTGCAGTTATGAGACAGCACTGACCAAGCATGAACTTTTAACAGTTCAAGTTGGTAATGACAAGCCTTGTGCTGGATCAGATGTCCTCTTCCATAGTCAGGATGCACTCTGCTGGGCAGCTGAGCAGACAGGCAGTGGTAGTAAAACCATGGCTGATTCAGGTGGAAGGTGTGCTCCCAAGTCCATGTGTCACCCCCCCTGGGTGGTGGAGATCAAGGAACTCTGATCTGAAGTTCAGCCTTGGGCAATGATGAGTCATAGTGACAAGGTCTCCTTTCCTTCCTGGTGTCCATGTGTGGGTTGAACCTGCAAGGTCCACTCAGTAGTGAGCTCCTCCAAAAGCTGCTAAGGGAACCTGTGCAAAAGGTATTTACTGATGTATTTGAGTCTGAGCAGGCGCTGGCTGCGTGTGGATGTGTTCAGCCTTTAAAGCTACTGTTCCCTTTTGTGTTTAAGCTCGTCCCGCAACTTTTGTTCGTGGGTGGTTCAGAGCAGGGTTTCTTTGTAATTCTCTCCTGTGGCATTGTCCACTTGAAGTGAAGGGTTGCAGTAGCAAGACCAAATGCTGTTGTTTGAAGGCAGAGTTACTTTATTTCTTCTAAAGTGAAATATCAAGATTCCTGCCCCACACAGACAAGAGACCATATGGAAGAGTTGTGATGGCATTAAATGTGTATGTTGTGGATTTTCCTCTTTGTTGGATGAAACATATAAGGGGGGACAGGACAACAGGTCTGTTAGCTGAAGCCCATGGAGGGGAGTTTTCATTCACTGTTGGATTCCAGGGATGTTACCAGCAAAACTGAGCAGCTAATTAGTTAATTTTATTATCTGCTTTTAAATCTGCAGATGGTGACCAGGGATTTATGCCACTATTCAGTGCTTCCAATACTGGTTTTGTCTGGATACTTGCCAACCAGCGCTAGTTGTCACTATATTAATCTCAGCAACTCCTCTGCAGTTATTAATAAATAAATATATTGCTTCAAATTACAAATTTGTGATAAATTAGACAAATTATTTGAAGTAATAAAATACCATGGCCTAATGAGTTAATGCTCAGCATCTAGGAAGAAATGTCTGTCCTTCTCTCCCAGTCCTCCCCAGCTTCAGGTGGGTGCTGTGATAGCTACCTTATTTCATTTGATATGAAGGGGAACATGCTACTGGTGGTGCTTGTTCTCTATGCAAAAATCAACATTTCTGTACCTCTCCTGCTGCATGTGGTACAAGAGCACCATCAGACCTGGGGAGGCATCAGGTGTTCTCCAGGCTGCAGCTGGTGGCTTTTGACTGGTAGATCTGCGATGGAACTTGGGCATTGATTCAGTGCTGAGCACCAAGAAAGCATCTGAATAGCGGAGGAAATCATGAATTCATGGGTGCCAGAGCTATTCTGCCACGGCTTTTTGCTGTCAGGGCATTAGCCAATGTAACTGGCTCCTGGTGGCTGCGTGTTGGTCGTCCCTTTTTGCCTGGGTAAAACCTGTGTGCAGTGAGGAGTGTCTTTAATTTTCCTTATTGAACATACATAAACATGAATTTATTTTTTAAAAAGGCAGCACAAAATGTGCCTTGTGTTTGAGGTGTTTGGAGGGTGTGGAGCCCATCTTGGTGTACTCCTGTATGTGACCCTAACCCAAGTGCAGGGCTTGCTGAGATCATCTCTGGGAAACTGGTATTTCTCACCCTGGGGACTACTGTCAGGGCACATGGCTAGAACATAAAACTCATCATACAAATACTGACTTTCCTAGAGGTAAAAGTAGCAATAGAGCTGTAAGTACCTATTTTAAAAATCCTTCTCAGAGTCCCCTCTCTGCTGAGGGAAGGGGCTCACCTCTGGCTGAGGATCGTGGTGTTCTGGATAGAAAAGACGAGGAGTGACTGAACTGTCTTGTGTTCATCGATGAACAGCCATTCTGGCTTCCTCTGGTTGGGCTTCTCCTGGCTTTTGCCAGTCTTTTGTATGATGACAGAGCTGCTGAGTATTTATTGGTGGTGCTGGCATTCTGCCTACTACTTGGCTTGCTTATTCTAGCAACTAGGGCAGGTGGGTCTGGCACATGAAGCTGGAAATAGTTGTGCTGCCTTTAAAAATTAAGATATCTGAAAATAGGTTAAATGCAGCCCCCCTGCAGAGATAGCTTTCTGCTTTGCTATGGGAAGAATCTGTGTGATTTATATCCTTAGGAAGGATCACAAAATGGGAGAACTGCTTACTTACAACATTTATGATTTACTAGTTGACTAGCACACAAATATTGCCACTACAAGGTAGCATCAGACTATCTCGTCAGTCTGGGTTCTTCAGACACTGTTTAGTACTGGAGCAGTATGGCTCAATGGTATGTTGAAACAATGCATCAATTTAAACAGCAAGTGTCAGAGATTAAATTGCACTAATACATGTTGAAAGTATCGTTATGCACTTGGAGCTCTGCAGTAAGACAAGTCCAGTTAAAATACCCAAACTGCGGCTCACTCTTGAGTACTTACTGGAATGTGAATGCTGCTGCCCAGTTCTGGATGTTGAAAGGCTCTCTGTACAGTATTTATTTTAACAAATAATTTTAGAAAGCTGTATAAAAACTGATGTCTGTCTATATACCCTGGTGGGAGGCAATGTAAAACACTTCTACAATCTGGAAACTGGTTGTGGGAGGCTTCAGGTTTCCCACTCCGGTGTAGTTCAGACTCCAGAAGCTGGATCTAAAAGTGTAGCTGGCTGGCTGTCTTCCTCTCTTACTGAAACGTGCAATCAAGAGGGCAATAAATGCTCAGGTACTTTGCTTTGATTCCGGATCCTGTCTTCAGATTATAGATTTATGTCTAATTTAGTAAAACAGGCTGCAAGCCAGGGCATGGGTTAGGATGAAATGCTGACAAGGCACAGTGGATTTCAGGCTGGGGGATGACAACAAAAAGCAAGGAATGCAGCAGTAGAGGAGAAGAGGATTCAGAAAGCAAGATGTGAAAGAGGCTCTGTTCCTGATGCTGCATTCATGTGGTGCTTCCCAAAATGTGCGCTAATTAGTGCATTCACAGGGCTCAGTGAAAATGTATTCTTGACCACTGAAATGTAGTTGAGACTTCTCTCTGTTCAGCAGAAGGAAATCTTAACTGAGTTACTGTGAGGCTGAGGACTCCTGAAATAGTACACTTAGGAAGTTATCCCTTGTGTAGCTTGTTTGTATTTGATGGCAACTGCATTCTGTCGTTGAGCTTGTTGATACCATTAAAATAGCCTGCAGGTTGTCTTGAGACCACTGAAACAGCTTGAAGGACTGCTTTTGGAAGGGCATCCAGCAATCACTGGAGATGCATCAAGTAGTACCTCCCCATACCAGTAATGACTCCTGGTGCCCACAACTCTACATGAGCTAATATGTAATGATGATCCAGCTCCATCTTTTGTTGCCAGCACTACCTCTTTGCTAGCCAGGAACTGGAGTATGAGCAGAACTTTGATTTTTATCCACCCTCTTATCAATGTTTTCTGTTACCTGTGTGGACCTGAGGGCTACTAAGTGCAGCAACATCCATTTCTTCTCCTGCCCCCCCCCTCCCCTGCCAGGCAAGTGCTTGCTACAGTTAATTTGGCATCTTTTTCTCCACCAGCTAAGACTTCTCACTTTACAACGCCTTGCTTAAAATCTTCCAGGCCAGATGGGATTTCCACAGCTATTCAGGGGTATCTTGGGTGGAAAATATGCAGGATGAGGCACAGAAAAGTGGTGTAATGTGTTTCTTCCTGTGTCTTCCGTCTTCCCCAGTACATAGACTGGATGTAGGTAGGCGATGGTGTGTGATGCAGCAGGAGGAAGAGGAAGGGGAGATTTGAAATGATGAACAAGTCAATGTGTGCATGGTCAGATGTGTCTGACTTAAATCACAGCTGTGGATGGATTGCCTCGTTGCTGTGTTTCAGATCTGTTGACTGGATTTCCTGTACGTGCCATGGGGGTTGACTCTGCCTATGGATGTGCCTCAGCATCCTCTGCTGAAAACATTCTCAGTCTGGAGAATTGGGATGTTGTGCATTTGTATTTGTCATGTTATTTCTGACTATGTATCATCAGGGGTCACTAAATTCAGTGTCTCTCTCTCCCCTCAGCTGAAGCTTGAAGATCGCTCTGTGGTCCCTCGAGATGTAGTCAGACATATGAGCTCCAGCGTAAGTGCTTTTTTCTTTTTCCCTTTTTGATTGTGGTACTGCTGCATGGATTTCCGAGACTTGCCAAATTGCCTGAATGGAATTGAACAGCGATGCTTTGAGCATGTTCTATTTTTAGCGTGTTTGATAGATCTACCTGCATCCTTTGAAAATTAAGTGCTGATAAGGCTGCCTCTACTTTTGCATATCTGCAAAGGTCTCCTGAGCAGGAGAGCCTGATTATGTCAGGGAATGAGATGAGAAGCTTGTCCTGTAAGTTTTAAAACAAACCCTTCTGCAATGTGGGGAGTGTGGACCTAACTCTCCCAGACCTTATGGGATGAGACTGGACTGGAGGCCCCATTTCAATGAAATATTTTCAGGGAGACCTTTCAATCTACAGTGAACACCATCTTGACCAGATTCTCCCAGAAATACAACTAATCCCAGCACTGCTGAAGCATCTGACACAGCCAGACTGACAGAAAGCAAGCTGGTTCTTAATCAGCAGCCTGTAATGGGTACCTTTGCTATTCCTGGGTGCGAAGTCCCAGTCATTCTGTTCTAGTTGTACAGCATTTGTGCTTATTGGAGATGTGTGGATTTGGTTCTTGCCTAGGAAATACTGGGGAAGTTTAGTATCAAACATCACATGAGATGTGGTCTCTTTAGGAGCTTAGCTAGGTTGGCACTTCCTGGTCTCTCACACCTAACCTATAACCCTGAGCCATCTGGCCTGCCTTGTGCATGCCTGGATCTTCTCTTGACTTGCTTCCAGCACTGTGGCTACCGAGGCTGTGATGAAGCAGGCAGCTGGCCATGAGCTGCTGCAGTTGCACTACACTCTGTGCTGGGATGGAGAAGGCCATTTTCTAACCTGGGCAGTTCAGGTTTTTAAATAAAGCCTTTTATGTCAATCCAAAAGAAAAGTAAACCCACCCCTTTTTCACAGAATCTTCCAAAGAGAAAGGAGGAAAAACTTGGAAGGGTAATTTGAAAAATGCTGGGACAAAAATCTTTCCTTAGGAAACTTAATTGTTGTTTGAAATGGAAATTTGGTGTCAACATATCATATTAAAACTGCAGCTTTATGAAAGTGTTTCAACCCAGAACAGTGAGCAGTTACTAAATGGAAATCTCAGCTGTTCATGCTGTGGTACCTGGCACAGCTGGATGCTGTAGTGTTCACTTTTGCTCAGAGGGATGCTTTGAGTCCTGCATCTCAACTGTTTGTTCTCCAAATCTTCATAAAGTCTTATTAAGCTTTCAGGATGGCAAGTTGTTCTCCTTTTGGCAAACATGTATGTTCTGCTTTTGTTTGCATTTTCCATGCTCATCTGAGCAGAAGTTGGCTTCCCTGGCTTGCTGCTTATGTACCAATAGATACAATAGCCAGCAGTATTTTGTGCTCTTGCTTATTGTCTGTTTGCATGTTTAAGCACTGGCTTCTGCTTGACCATTTGTACTAGTGGCTGATAACTTTTTTAATTGATGGAACAACGAGAATATAACTCAATTTCTTCTCTCTATTCAAACACATAGCAAGTCTGAAGATTACTTCACCTTACCCTCAATTGTGTTTTAAATGTCAGTGGTAAATGAAACAATAGTCCCTTCTATCCCAAAGAAAACCTTCAGTTGTTAATGAGATATATTCCAAAAATTGCAAGCGCATTAAAAATAAATCTGCAAGTGTCAGACTGCCAAATTCAGGATGTGGGATTGCTTCCCTGCACCAGTTGGCCTGGCAAATGCACAATGTAGAACTTACTCTGTATTCACCACACTCTCTTAGGGCTTGTTTTTAACCTTGAGCAGGGAGGACTTGAAATCCTTTGTTTCTTGAGAGAAGAGCTGAGTCAAGTTCATGTGCTTCTCATGGAGCACTTTGTGTGGGGAAATACTGCTTCAAGAGGTAATGCATAAAGTGAGATCATTCTCTGGCTGCAGTTGGGCTTCTGAGGCTAATCCAGCTGGATGAAGTGCTGAGAGTGGCAGAGTTCATTTTTCCAGGTGATATTCTAATTTAGGGGAGGATTAGAAGCAGGTCTGTTATCTGTCAGACTCCTGGATTTTGTTGCTTCAAAGGATGCTGGGCTATGCTGTCTCCCATCACTAAAGGAATAAGAGGGTGATGTCAAGATCTCCTTATTAGGAAGGAGTAGAAGCATGGGTGGTAGAAGATATGGGATTGAATCCTGTGCTTGCTGAGCTGCTGTTCTCTAAGATGGGAGTTTGCTGGTCTGCCTTGAAGCCTTGTCTCTGATAGGGAAGAGTTGTCACTTCTTCATCCATTCACTGCTTAAATATCCAGTATCTCCAGCATGGTGCATGCTGTGAAGCTACCAGGAGAAGAAGGAAGAAAGTCTATGGAGTTTGCTTAATTCTGTGGCTTGAACCCATCAAATTTTCTACCAAAGATCAGTCACCTCCCTTTTCCAGTTCTGCTGTTGGGGTTGACGGAAATGGATTTTTTTTTTTAACAGAACTGTGAAATAGCAGCTCATTTCATCTGGCCTCCCCTTTAATGGGAGCATCTAATGAACAGGATGGGACAGCTGTGTTAGAGCAGGCTGGTGGAGAGCTCTGCTCTGGCTGCAGACCTTCCCTGGAAGAGAAAGAGATGAGTTGGCAACTTCTTGCTTCAGGACTGTCTGGCTGAGCACTGCTGGAACCTCATGGAGTGATGCAGCAGAACCCCTCAGCCTGCAAATTTGCCTCCCCTGTCACAAGCTAATGTTTCATGTGACAGTGAAAAACTGTGCAGGCACCTTCTCTGTGAGGAAACTGTCACTCAGAGAAGGGGCAGAGGCTGTTGTGGTATGTCAGTCACCCCAGTCCAGGCTTTATTACTTGCTATTCTTCTACCATCAATAAGAGAGCTTTAGGCCCATGATCCACAGAAACCGCGTGTGTTGGGTTGTATCATGTATCAAAGCTGCTGTCGTGTTGGCTACTGATAAAGGAAAAATTAATTCCAAAATGCTCAGTGTAGGGCAAGGAATTTGTTTCTTGGGGTTTTTTTTTGGTTCTGACTACTAAGCAATCTAAAACCCAGGGCCTGAACTGCAAAGCACAGCCAGAGGATGGACTGGGCATAGTGTTTAGCTTAATCTGGAGGAAAAGCAGGGATGGTGGCTCTGCTCTACCCAGAAGCTGTGGATTTGCTGAGCAGGTGCCACTTCTGAGTAGGCTTTGCTCCTCCTACAGCTTAAATTTTGCTGGCAGCAGCTGTTGTGGATCTGGCATAGTTCTGGCAAACCCTTTTCAGGTGAGTTATGGCACCTCTTTCCTGGCAGCCTGTACAGGCTGCAAGCTACATTAGGTTTAGCTGGTGTCTGTCTTGATGGAGGTATAACAAAGAAAGGCTCCCTTTGCTTCCCAGTCTTTCTGCAAAGAAATGGGAGTGCATTGTGGAGCAGCTTGGAGGGAATGAGCCCCTGCTGCTTTGAGCTCTGTCAGCCTGGCTTTCCATGCCCTCCAGGCCATGCTGGCACAGCTCTACATAGGTGATGTGTGGCACAGAACCCCCTTTCCCCGTTGCTACTGCCTCAGGAGCTGGGGGGCTTCAGAGCACAGGGTTTGTGTGATATGAGGAAGAGGACTTGCAGCAGGCATGTGGAAAGCAAGCCAGACAAATAGGCTGAGCAATCTGTTCAGGAATTATCCTCAACTACGGGTATCTTTGCTCTAGCTACCAGTCCCCATGATGAGATTGGGTGAGTTGAGCACCAGCAAATCCTGAATTCCCAAAAGGACTGCCCAGGGCTCTGTGTGAAAGCCTTGATTAAATATTTCATGTGGCCAAAAGAACAGTAGGTTTGTAAGTGCACTGAGCAAACAAATCCACTTCTCACCGGGTTTTATACACTTCAAGTGTTATGCTCAAGTCCTGTTGGAGCAGAGACCTTGATGTGGAGCAGAGACCTTGATGTTTGAGATAAGGACAGCTTCCAGAGTTGCTGATACCTGGGCATTTGTCGTACTGGCCCTCAGTCAGCTTTTATAATGGACTTGTGGTCTTTAATAAATACGAGGATCAATGGTACCAGCTGTCAGGAGGCCAGGGCAGCTGCTGCATTTGACAGTGTTTGGGTTAGCAGCCCTTCCTTGCAGGCCTCCACCATATGTGTGAGCAGTGTGCATATTGTGTGCTCCCTGCCAAACGAGCCCCAGAAGGCTCCTGACAGAATGTGTTATTTTCTTGTGGACAAAAGAGATTAAAACTTTGCTAAAAAGTAGAGATAATAACAATCATCTCATAATCGGACCAACTGTAAATTACCTGGCTTGAAACCTTGAAATCTGACTAAAGGTGCCAGATTTTTTTTTTGGTATAGCAGCAAGTGAGGATCATTTATGTCCTGCAAAATCAAGCTTTGCATGAGAAGTTAGAGAGCTTTAAAGAATTTCTCTATTCTGGAGCTGATGATCTGCCTCTGCCAACTCAGAGCAGTACCTGCAGGATGATCCCCTGGAGTTGCAGAGACCTGCTCAGTTAATAGACCAAGGAGTCAGGCAGACTTTAAAGCAAGTAAACACTAATCATCTGATATAGTATGGTCTTATTTGACCAGGTGCAGGAGTTTCTGGGCTGCTGCTCTAGCAAAGTTATAGCTGGTAAGCAAATGCTACAGGTCTTTAATAGTGATGTCACTTTCCGAGGTATCTTAGGGTCATGGAAATTGCCCCTTCGGAATGAGGTCCTGAAGGGTAAGAGAGTCTTGAAAGTTTACTTGTCTGTGCTTCCAGTTTGTACACAGAACATATACCTGTGTCTGTAGGACCTTCCCTACTTATATAAACCTTTCTTCTCTTTTCTGTTTTCAGGACAGCCAATGTGGAACTGTAATTGATGTCAACATAGAGTGTGCTGTGAAGCTGGTAGGAACCAACTGCATCCTCTACCCTGTCAACAGCAAAGACCTGCAACATATCTGGGTGAGAACACGGCCAAAATAAATGCGGGAGCTTGGTGGTTTGAAGGGATGCTGCTGTATTTCAAGTAACCACATCCAAGGGAAGCATCCATTTAGTGCAAGATGCATCTGTCATTTGGTTTTATTTTAAACTTACTGCAAGCAGCCTCCCTGGAAGAAGATGGTGCAGCATCACCTCATCTCCCAGTCTGGTCTGCATTTCTGATCACATTGAGACCAAGACCACATTGACTTGAAGGCCTAGGTTGATGTTAAATTGTGTGAGAACTTCTGCACCGAGATAGGCTGATGTGACAGCCTGACTGGGACAGCCCTTATGGCAGTGTCACAGAGCTTTTGAGCTGTGGTATTGTTACTGCTTAAACAGGATATAAAAATGCTGAGCTGAGCACCTTTCTGTTGGGCTGGAACAGTCTGGAATGTATCCAGTTCTCCCAATTGAGTGGGTCGGTGATTTCCAGAGACCAAGCAGGCTAGGATTTTATCCTTTTTCTGTTGTTTCCTGTTTTCTTCATAGCCGTTCATGTACGGTGACTATATAGCCTATGACTGCTGGCTGGGCAAGGTTTATGATTTGAAGAACCAGGTCATCCTCAAGCTTTCCAATGGAGCCAGGTATTTCATTCTATTGAAGACTATCCCCTTGGCTTTCATAATGCTGATCTATTTTAGGAGAACTAGAAACTGGCTGGGTTTCATTCACATACTGATAAGTTATCTGCTTGCGTCAGATGTAGAGCAAGAATACATCCTCCTCTGAAAATATTGAGATTAATTAAATGCTCTCTAGAAAAGCTGTTGTCTGAAAGATGACATTTTGGGGGTTATTCAGTTGCAGCAGATCAGTGCTCCAGAGATAAAGCACATAGCTTTTTTGAACTGTGCTTATCCTCTGGAAATGTAACTGTTTAGGATGTATCACTGTTCCAGACTTTTTTCAGTAGGAGAGTGTAAGTTCACTGAGATGCAAGGAGAAGGATTCTTACCCTTAAAGAAAGGTCTGTGGATGTGTAGAAATTTGCAGTCTTGTGGCTTTTAGCAAAGATCAAAAAGCAGCCTAAGATTGAACAGCTTTGCTTTTTCACTCTTCCTTGCAACAGTATTAGGAATGTTTTGTCAATGAAGACATAATCCAAAGTCATATCTCTCGAGACACATTTAACCAAAGACATTGAAAGAAGTCTCTGGTTAATTTATTTTTGCAAAGCCACCAGAAAGATCTGAATTCTGTTCCTTGTGCATGTTGGACAGTTATTTGCAAGCTAAGCCCCTATGAATTCACTCCATTTGCTGTTACTGAGGCCCATCTTGTGCAACAAACTTCTTTTATTGGTGCAAGGGAAGGAGGGAACCAGTGGATGGCCAAGAGGCTTACAGATCCAGCAGCTGGGGAATAAATAACCCATCTGTCTTGTAAATGGAGTGTTGACATTGTGTGTTTGTTGATTTATTTTTTTAAACACCAGTCCTGTGGCCAGTTCTGAGGCTTTCCAAGAGAAGCGAGTAATGCAAGAGCCGTAACAGATGATTGGTGGATGCATCTGAGACTTCAATTGCTTCGGTGTTTGGTTAGCCCAGGCTGGATGGCTCCTATACATGTGTTAAACTGGGAGTGAAAAATAGCTATGCTTCTCTATCCGTATTGCCTGCAGTTACTGGTGCAATTCAAAACCTTGCCCAGTATCTGTTACCATCTCATGCAGAGCTGTGTAAAATGAGGGAACTGTTTTCAGTCTCTCTTCCTAATGAATCATTTGAAATCCCACCACCACTCACTCTGGAGATGAAGCCATTACTGAAGCAAGTTACACCCAAATTGCCTTTAGGTTCCAGCACTGGTGTGAATAACAAATGGGACCTGTGCAGCAGACAAATCTTGTCCAGTGTCCTGTGTACTAATTATATTTTTTCACATGCTGAATGATACCAGGCAGTACTTTTATAGCATGTCCATAACCAGTTTGCTCTGGACCATAAAAGTTTAGTGAGATATTACTGACCATATGGACAGACCCATTCAGGAAGCATCAGTTAATTTGCTGTTTGCTTTTGAGGTGAATGGCTCTGGAATGTGACTTTCTTGTCTCTTTTCCAGGTGTTCTATGAGCACAGAAGATGGAGCCAAGCTGTATGACGTTTGTCCTCACGTCAGTGACTCGGTGAGCTTCTGATTGTCCTGAAAGTCTTTATGATCAGCTTCATCTTGGAAGCTTTTTGTGCAGGAGGAGGGGGAAGGCAAAACTATAGGCACTTATTAATCATAAAAATTTAATGATGCATTGCAGCTGAAAAACACTTCACTAGATCTTCACTTAAAGTGTAGCAGGATGTGGCTTAAAGGTAACATTAGTAATGAGCAGATTTTGAGGAGGTATTACAATTACTATATCAAACTGCTCTCTTTGCAAACAACTTCCACAACACACAGTCAGATGGCTGATGTCAAGGCAGTTCAGTGTCTGCTCATTATATCTGTACATGCTTGAAAAAACTCTTTCTCCATTTAATGCTTTCAAAATTGTTCCCTTTCTGGAAAAGAGCACGTTGTTTAAAAAGTGTTCTGCTAGAAGCACGTTTCCAGTTCACGTAAAATACCGTCTCTCTTGTTGTAGTCCATCGCGTTCTCTGAATGGAGACCTGCCACCATACTGGCATTTTCCAAATCACATGGTGGGGAAAGTTTTGCTGGCTTTGGGGTAAAACATGGAGTTTCCCCAGGTGATGATGGGGTCTAACCTCTCCCACGTTCCAAGGCTGATGACAGGTTGTTTGTCCTTCCAATCATCATCATCAGGGCCTCAATGTAATCCAGGCAGCAGTATTGGAAATGACTGAGAATGGTGTGTAATTTTTGGGAGCTAGCAATGCAGTCAGCTCTTACCCTTCCAAAGCAAAGGTCCATTTGGTCTTTTAGGTCTTGAAGAGTAAATGTTTTAATAGGATATACTGCTGTGGTTTTCTTGTTCTTTATAGAAAAGGAGAGTGGTCTTTTGCTCAATAGTGTCCAGCATCTTAATCTGTCTTATTCCTGGCTGTGTTCTTAAAGTTGCATAGATATGGTGCGTAGGGATGTGATTTAGCAGTGGACTTGTAGAGTGGGGTTTAATGGTTGGACTCGATGATCTTGAAGGTCTTTTCCAACCTAGATGATTCTATAATTTTCTGCTATTTTGGTTATGCAGTATATCTGCTGCTTGATAAATGGATGCTGTAGCAGCATCCAGCTCCTGGTTACCCACTTTGCAGATCTTGTTTTGAGTCAGGCTGCCTTTAAAGTCTACATAGTCCTCTGGAGACTCATGGTTTTGTCTGAAACGTGAGTCATCTCCGGTGTTTATCCTATGCTCAGAATTGCCATGTTAGATACTTACCTGACTTACATCTTGTCGCACTGCTCTTATCCTTTCTGACAAATTGCAAGACTCAATACAGTTTTGTGCTTGGTATTTTAGCTACCCTAAACTGCTCTGTCCGCCTCCACGTTCTGAATCTTTGGCTTGTCAAGTCACTCTAAATATTAGTGGGAGGGAGCTCTAGGAGAGCAATAGCTGTGTTTACTGTCCTGTTTAGTTTTCAAAGAACTGTCATATTAACTAATACACCTAAGACAGGAACAATAGTTACAAGCTTTTAATTTGACAAGCAGCAGAGTGAAGGCAGGCAGCCTCTGGCTGTGGAAGCTGTAGGTGCTTGAATGAGAGCATGGAAAAGAGAAGGGTGTCTTTGCCCAGGACTCCACCCTCAAAAATATCTCTGTGGAAAGCCACATCTTTTTCCTTGCAAGTACCTTTGCTTCTTCCCCACTGAGTCACAGTCCCATTCAGATGTGTGAGCAGGTTGCTATAGGAACTGCGGGACTGACTTCAGGAGAGGAATGAGCTTTAGGAGATAGGCAGCTTGGAGACTTTACCTTTATGGTTAATCTTACTGATGGCAAATTAGAGAAGACAAATGCTGCAATCTTAAATCCTGACAGATGAGTCCTTTATGCTGACTTTTTTTTTTCCCTTTCTTCCACAGGGTCTTTTCTTTGATGATTCATATGGCTTTTATCCTGGTCAAGTCCTCATTGGGCCTTCTAAAGTCTTCTCCAGTGTGCAGTGGCTCTCAGGTGTGAAGCCTGTTCTGAGCACAAAGAGCAAGTTCAGAGTGGTGGTGGAAGAGGTAAGGACAGGCTGACACGTGGCCACCTTCTGCACAGAACGGTCCTGGTTGGTGTTTGGGAGCAGAGTCAGCTTGCCATGGTAACCTTCCAAGAGCAAATGCACAGTGTCTGTGTTCTGAGGTGACAAATTTCTCATTGTGGACTGACAAGACTTCTGAGCATGGTTTGGGCTTTTTTTTCCCAAGGGCACCCTGTAAGGTAATTGCATGCTAATACACTTAGAGGCCAGTACTGCTGAATATTAGACAAGTAGAAGCACCTCTACTATTGAAACTTAGTGTTGAGCGCTACCCACAAAGGGAGAAATGTTGCTGACTCTTTCATGAGAGCAGCTCCAAGTCCATTAGCTTGTTTCTTTGTGACATTGGACTGCTGATTTGTATGTATGACAGCTTCCTTCTCAAGCCAGATGTCATCTTTCTGGAAGTTAAAAACTCTAGAAGCTCTTGGTGTTGCCAAGAACCATGCTTTGGGAGCACTGTAGTGGGCCTGGATGTGATAAAACTTGCCCATCCTAAGTGATAAAAACATGTTTGCTGCTTTCCTGTGCAGAAATGTTGGGATCCTAGACACTGGTCTAGGAAAGCCTCTGAAAAATTAAATTCGCCTTCTCTCCCTTTGCATTGTAGGTACAGGTTGTAGAGCTAAAGGTCACTTGGATCACAAAAAGCTTCTGTCCTGGAGGTACTGACAGTGTGAGTCCTCCTCCCTCCCTCTAATTTGGGGTTGAGAGATGAATTCTCTTTTTTTCCCCTCAGTTTTCTAAACCTCACAGTCAAGCAAATAGCTC
>JANHFX010007628.1:0-22224 GCA_027560015.1 Chloroceryle amazona | reverse complement strand
GGGGGGAGGGGGGAGCGACAGGGAGGGGAGAGCGGCTACCTGGGAAGAAAGAGGAAGGAGCGAGGCGGGGTGGGGGGGTCGGGGGGGGGGGGGGGGGGGGGGGGGGGGGAGGGGGGCGGGGGGCCTGGAAAAAGAGGAGTGATTTGTGTCCTGCCCAAACCCTTTGTATCCTCACCCAGTCTCTGGTGAGATTCCCACTCCTTTAGAATTGTGTGCCTGGAAAAGATTTGGTGTGGTGTTAGCTTCTGCCACTCCAGAAGTAGTGCCAACTGGCATGAAGTCATGCCTCCTTGTGAAGTGCCTGGTCTTAGAATCACAGAATGGCAGGATTTAGAAGAGACCTCTGGGGATGATCTCATCCAACACCCCTGCTCCAGCAGGGTCACCCAGAGCAGGGTGTCCAGGATCACATTCAGGTGTATTTGGAATCTCTCCAGAGAAGGAGACTCCACAACCTTTCTTGGCAGCCTGAGCCAGGATCTGGAACCTTCAGAGCAAAGGTTTTCCTCCTCTTCAGGTGGAACCTCCTGGGTTCTAGTTTGTGCCCATTGCCCCTTTTCCTGTTGCTGGGCACTACTGAAAAGTCTGTCCCCATCCTCTTGACATCCAGCCTTTAGGTATTAATAAGCATTGATAAGATGATTGATAAAGTTCTGTTACTGCTCTTTACTCATGACTCCTATCCTGTCCTATCAGGGTAAAGCGTCTCGGGTGCTTTGACCATGCCCAAAGGCAGCTTGGGGAAAGATGCCTCTATGTGTTCCCAGACAAAGTAGAACCTGCAAAAATCACTTGTGAATGCCCCGAGAGGAACTGTGTCCTGGGTGAAGGATCAGTTGCCAAAAAGGTGAGTTTGGGGGGTGGAGAGAGCATTGACTTCTCTAAGTAACTTTGATTGCTAGGGCTTTTAAAGCAGAAATCTTCCTGGTAGTCATGTAGTCTGAAATGTAATTCCTGAAGTAGTGGTTGTAAAGAGTAATGGCTAGTTGTTGCCAGCAGCAAATCACCTTGTACAGTCTGACTGCACTGGATGCAGCATGCAGCAAATTCCCCCAGAGAGCACGAACAGGACCTTGAATGTAGAGGTGTCACCTTGCAGGGGTCAAGCTGTGTCAGAGCTGGTGTGCTGTGACACCCAGGACTGTTAGACATGTGTCCTTTTCATTACCATGACCTCAGGTTTCTCGTGGAGCTGGACTGTTCAGTTAAATCCTTGCTACAGTGAAACGAGAAACCTTTTCTTCCCAGGGCATACAAGTCATGCCATGGTTTCTACGCACTGTCTGTAGAGCAGCGGTGTTCCTAGAATAACAGGATATTGTCAGCGTAGATGGTCACCTCCCTGCATAGCTGTGTCTGTTACATAGATTAACTTGGGCAGCTCTTGTGACCTCCCATAACAAAGAGTTCAGAACATGCTTAAAATAGCCTTAAGGAGCAAAGCTCCCTTTCCTTGGACTGATCCAGTGCTGTTCCTGAGTAGATCAGTGGGGAGATGCTGGCTCTCAGAATCCTCTGGTGCAGGTGGGATGTCCAGAGGTCCATGGGGTTCTGTTTTCCTGTGTACAAAGCTAAAGCCATTCTCCTGGTTGTCTGGCAGCTTGCTGAGTGTATGGGCAATATTGTCTCATCCAGGTCTGCTCTCTCTAGGTGAGGCGGCTGCTGAAGAAGCAGATAGTGAAGATTATGTCGTGTTCCCCAGAGTCTCAGGGTACCAGTGAAGCCCCTGACAAAGAGTCTGCAGTAGCTGCTGACCAAAAATCAGAAGAGCTTAAGCCTGAGTTGAAGTGTGAGCTGGATGACTCTTCCAACAATGCACTGAGCCCTGGGGAGAGGAAGGAAGAGCAGCCTGAAGAAACAGGGAAGGAGAAAGGGGGAGGAGCAGCACGACAGCAGCAGCCTCCCTTTCTGCTGAAAGATGAGGGGTTGTCCGACTACCGGCTTCAGTCCATGGAGCAAGATGCTGATGATGAGGCAGCTGATGACACTGATGACACTAGCTCTGTCACCTCTTCTGCTAGCTCCACCGCCTCATCACAGAGCGGCAGTGGCACTGGCCGCAAGAAAAGCATTCCTCTTTCCATCAAAAACTTGAAGCGGAAGCACAAGAAGAAGAAGACCAAGATTTCACGAGAGTTTAAGCCAGGAGACAGGTCAGTCGGATTTCCAAGCCCAGATAGTCTTGCCAAAATCTCCCTTACAGAAGTTCTGAGATGTAAACCACCTCCTCAGCTCGAGCGGAGCATGATGGTGTGCCTCACGTTAGGACACCACTCGGTAGTTAACAGTGATTATCTTGTGATGACTGTGCAGTGGCCCCTGTGAAATCAGCTTGGTCTCTGTCCACCTTCTGATGAAACTGGGGTCATGTGACATAACTGATGCTGTTTTATTAGCTACACCTCAGGACATCAGCAGAATATCTGTGCTGCTCTGGTCTCTGTAGGCAGAGGAGGAGACAGGAGAATAAAGATTGTACAGCTTAAACATGACACTAATTGGTCAGCTCATTGTCAGCCTCCGCAGAGGCTGAGGACAGATCATACGAGCAGGAGGGCACAGCTTCTCTTCCACAAGCTGTCTCCAGAGCAGTATGCAGGGCTGTGCTGGCAGCGCTTTGGCCTGCAGTAGCCTGTCTCATTCTCGTCCTGCTCTGGAGAGAGACTGCTGGCAAAAAGTTGCAGATACTTTTCGGTTTTGTAGCAAACAAAGTGCACTCCTTGAGAGCCCTGGAGGAATTATTTCAGTAGCTTGCGGGAGCGAGTTTTGTGTGTATCTGCCCATTTCTAGATAAAACCTGATCTCAGCAGCTTTTACCTTTTACCTAATTTGAGAATATATAAATTTTTTATAGGGGATGTGAAGACATCTGACAACTGGCTGGCCTGTCTTGCTGGCTTCCCTGTTTAATTGTATACAGAACCTGCATCAGAAATGGACTAGTGGAAGATAATATGTAAGAATCTTTCCAGACTAGTGATGTTATCAGGATTCAAGGGATCCAGTAGCTTGAGAATGCCATGAACTTCCTTCACATTTTGTTTGGGTATTTTAGCTTTGTCTGTATGCACAGGGAGCTGGTTTAACCCTTGTGGGGTTGGGAGAAATTGGATTTGAAGGTGACAAATGTCAGCAGGGTAGTATTTGAGTGAAAGAAAAAATGGGTGTGTGATAGACTTCCTGGGATCTGATTCTCTGTTCACTTTTCACTTCTCACCCGCCTGCTGAGTGGCTCTGCTTCAGTGAAGGTTCTGTTATGGGGAGTTCAGCCAGTAAAGCTGTAGTTTTCTACACCCTACAGGCAATGGGGGGAGATCCCTGTGACAACACAGATTCCTGTGCTGGATCTGGGCAGCTCCATACAAGGAAATGCAGGGTTGAGATGTTGGGGTGCTTTGCACAGATGACCATGTCACAGAGAATAAGAAAATAGAGGCCTTCTCAGCACACAATGTGAACCCCCAGCTGACACTTCCAAGGGCATATGTGGTCACAGCTGGTCACAGCACAGTGTGATGGGTCTTTGCTGTTTGAATATTCAGAAGAAGCTGGTGAGGCCATCAGTAGGTGCTGCCAGGCGGCGCTGAGCAATGCAAAGTGGATGGGCTCACTGCAGTTCATCACCAGATCTGATGGCAGCTCATGGGCATCTCTGACTGCAGGGGGCCAGCTCAGCATGTGGCTTTAATGACCTCCTGCCACTCTCCTGGCAGTCCATAGATTTCTGGTTATTTCTTAGTGGGGATATACAGGGATTTATACTAATGCCAAGTTGTGATTTTTGTTTGTGATACAGACAAGAGCGTATCTTTTCCTTGTGTGGCTGGTCTTTCTGCTCTCCCATCCTCAGCTGCACATACCCCCCCTTCCCCCTGGAACCATCTGTTGGATGTCACCCACCACGTTTGACCTCTTGCAGATTTCCTTCTATGATAATTTCTGCTGTTGAGTGGGGGCCATGCTAGAAACTCAGTATTATTTCTTATGGAAAATATTTCTGACATTCATTAAAGCACTGCTGGAGGAAAACAGTTGTATTTGCCTATTGTATCATCTTTATGGTTTGATTTGAAACCAACATAAATGCAGCAGTTGTGTTATGTCTGGAAGGCTTGGCCAGCAAAAGAAAGACAAAATTTAAAATCGGTGTGAGATTCAATTTGTTCCATAGGAGACATGAAGATGATGGAAGGATCATTGGAAGAGCCCATCCAGCTAGGCTACAGATCAGCTCCTTCTACCCCCAAGCAACTGCTCTCTTGAAGCAACTCTGAGCCCCGTAGCAGAGTACCAGCATGTGGTCCATTGTTGCATGGTTGGGTTTCATGTTTGAGCTTCAGAGAACACATGTATGTGTTTGAACAGCTGGGAAGGAGACTTGTGTGTTACACAAAAACCTTTTACTTTACCCACATTCAGTGGGTTGCCTTTTGGTTTTTTCCTTTCTGTAAGGGCTGAGATGGATGCTGCTTTATTGTTCCTTTCCAGTCCTGTGCTTCTTTAGCTTCAAATACTTCTCAGAGCTGCCAGGCCAGAAGGTGCCCCAGTGGAGAAGATCTTAAAGTTTCAGAGTATTTGAAGGTCCTGTCGTGCCTCTTGCTAGGGGTATAAAGTGAGTCCTGGGAAGTGTTAATTTGCTTCACTAGGAATAAAAGTGAGCTCAGCATCAGCTCCCTGGAAGGTCCTTCTGCAATATAGAATGGCAACAGTGTAACATCTGCAGAGACTGAGAACCTGTCAAAACAAAGGCTGCTGTGAAGTTGCTTCCACTGGGACTAGACGAGGTTTCCTGACGTTTCCCAGCCTGCTGATATGTACTTCTGTGTTGCTGAGATCCATCTTCATTCCTGATGTTGGCAGCATCATGTTCTGGTTGTGCTGATGCACATTCTGTCTTCACTCATTGCCTTTCTGTGTTCCCAGGGTTGCTGTAGAAGTGGTGACCACGATGACTTCAGCTGACGTGATGTGGCAGGATGGCACCGTGGAGACAAACATTCGCTCCAACGAGCTGATTCCAGTCCATCATCTAGACAACAACGAGTTCTGCCCTGGGGATTTTGTGGTGGACAAAAGAGGTATTGGGTGTCAAAACAATGATCTCCTCAAGGAACAAACATGGTCTTAATTGCAAAGTACTCATCAATCTGGATCTCCTAATGTACATTGTAGCCTTTCTTATGGTAGCTGTTGGTAGTACTCACCGGAGGTAGGCACAAGAGCCTAACAAGGGACAGGCAGTGAATGATGTGACAGTATAAATGTCAACAGGGAACAACTATTTAAATACCAAAGCTGAACTTTGACAACAGGCAAGATGTGATAGGAGTAAGTGCCAAGGAACAAAGCTAGGATTCTGGGTATTTCTGTAGCACAGAGGTGGCCCCTTCTCCTTGATAGCACAAACAGCTCTGAGCGCTCTCACAGGAAGAGGGCAGAAAAGAAACAGCTCACCCCCAGCAGCTTTCTCTATATGGCTGGTCTATCATGACCCTCTGGTTTTGTTTTTTTTGGTTTTGGTGGTTTTTTTTTTGCTTGGAGGGTTTTCACCAAACCAACTGGTGGTGCTGGTGAGGGTTGTGGTACAAGTTCAAGGAGACTTATGGCTTTTGGATACAAAATACTGACAGGGCACCATCAGGCTCTCGGCTCCTTTTCTTTCCTAGCAGTGGTAGGCCTTCAGCAATGCGGAGCACAAGATATTGTCAGGTTAGGAAGGGGGAAATCTGTCTTAGCAAAAAAAGATGCTATTTTGCATGGCCATTTCTGATCTGGCCTTGTGGGTTAGATGTTTTGTGGAAACCCCCATGGCAGAGGGGTTGGAACTGTATGATCTTTAAGGTCCCTTCCAACCCAAACCATTCAATGAAACTAAAATTATCCATCAGCTCCAGCTCTGTTATTCTAGTTTAGCTTCTGGGAATCTATTACTCTCAGGCATACTCTCCCAAGCAGTCTGTGAGGCCTGCAGTTCCTTGGCAGCCAGGGCTGCTCTTGGAGAGCTCTTGACCAGCCTGTCCAGAAACTGACGCTGTTGGTGCAGAACTGGTTTGGGGAGCAGAGCACTAAGGTGACAGTGTGTTTTCTCTTGGTGATAGAGCTCAAAAGTAGTCATGTTCACCCAGTCCAATGCAACATAGTCTTACTGTATCATTCCATGCCCTATTAAAATGCCACTCATTAGCAGAGTACAATTTCCCCTTTGTAAGAACAACTGTTTTTCCTCATGACATTCACATATAGAAGGTACCAGCCATGAGGGCTGAGGAGCTGACAGCCTCAGTTGCTGTGCCAAGCCTGTGTTCCTCCACTTAACTTGTCTGTTTTCCTCCATACCATTGCAACCTAAAGCTCAGAGCTCCCAGGACCCGGGGTTATATGGAGTCGTGCAGTCTGGTGACCATATTGGCCGTACCTGTGTGGTGAAGTGGTTCAAGCTGAAATCCAGCGGAGATGACGTGGAGGTAAGTGCAGAAGCCAGGGCCTGTTGGAAGCACCTACAAGAGAGCAGTTGCAGAACAGCACAGGCTTCACAGATAAACCCAGATAAGCCTGGGAGTCAGATCTGCAGCAGAGTTTGTCCTTGAGGATGGGAACAGCAGTGTGCCTGTGGGCCTTTGGGGCTTAGCTGGAGGTGGTGTTGCTTTATTTTTGTAGAAGCCTGCAAGGCAGCAAAGAGCAAGCAGGGTTTACATCCCATAGTCAATATCAGACTCTGGTATGGATGAAGATTTTTCCTGAAGTTGTCATAGACAATTGATTTCTTGAGTTCATGATAATTTTTCCTTCACATATCTTTGCTGGTTCGTGGAATCAGTCTATCGTATGTTGACCTGCTTGCCTCTGCCAGGCACTGTCACCTATAGTCAGTATATATTGCCTGATACATTTTTCTTGAGGCTTGTAGGAACACTGCTTTGCAGAGTCTTGATAGACTACAATCTAGGTGAGATGAAGGGTATTCAATCCACAGGAGTCTGGTGTGCTGCTTTCTGCCTTAGGAGTGGAGACCACATTGTCATAACTGAGCAGAGACCTTTGCATCCAGCAGCAGAACGTCACTGGCCTGGGGTTGAGCTCCACTTCACCCATTTCTCATCACTGTTGGGCTCCTAGCTCTCTTCCTCCAGGATGAATCAAAGGAAAGATGTTTCTCATTAATTGACAAGCTTTCCTGTTGGCTTAGATTGTTTCAAATGTAAACTCTTAATCCTTTGGTCCCTGATGAACTTTGAGAAATCTGGGTGTTCAGAAAGGAATAAAGTGTTGTTCTTGCATGTATGCAGCCATTGTGATGGTGGAACCTGAAGTAAAGGTGAGCAGATGAGACATGATCTGCTTCCTTTCCTTGCGTCTTGATTGATGTGCTACAAGCTGAGGTGACAAAGGACATAGCAGCTCCTTGCAGGTTGTGGAAGCAATTGAAAAATGACAATATATAACCCGCAGTACTTTCAAGTGTTGAAGGGATGCTCTGAAGGTGAGTGCATCATCCCAGGGCTGACATGTTGACCTTCTGTCTCTGAGCAGCTGATTGGGGAGGAGGAGGATGTGAGTGTGTATGACATTGCTGATCATCCGGACTTTCGCTTCCGCACCACTGACATTGTGATTCGCATTGGCAACTCGGATGGAGCCACAGCTAAGGAAGATGAGGTAGGTTCTGGGCACGGTTACGTGACCTCATCACCAGGTATTAGTGAATGCATTTGAAAGAGTCAGTAGGAGAGCCTCGCTGGTTGTGTCCATGTCCCCTGCTGTCATGAGTGACATAAAATCTCTAAGTCTGGTGGAGATGGAACCTTGAAATCCTTTGACCTTAGTGACAGAGCAAGAGCAAAGTTGAGACAAGAACTGAACATATGCCCGAGGGGGTTTAAGTAAACTCTTGCTTAGGATTTCTGAGTAACCTCTAATATTAAGATATTCTGTAGGCTTCTGAGCAAGAGCAAAGATGGATTTGTCATGAAACCAGTTTCACTTGGCAACAAAAGGCTGGAGTCCTGTTTTTCATCTGAGTTACGTATGCGTTAATTTTGCTGAGCTGATTGATTGTCCAGGGAGAAAGAGGGAGCAGTTTATACTATAGAGGATACTTTTTGCTAGGAAACAGCCTTCCTTACTGTGCAGGGAAGACCGCCTGCTGCCCTAAAAAAGGGTTAAAAGCTGTAATGCAGCTCTTACCTCGGTTCCAGTTTCAGAAGCATGAAACACATCTGAGCTTGCTCAGCTGACCTAAATAACCTTCTCCCAGTGCAGGATTCCACTTACTGTTCATGCCCTGTGCCAAATGTGACTTGTCTGCTCACGTCTGTGCCTGCTCTGCTGGAAGAGGCTGCTGGGAGCCCCCAGTACTGGGTGTGGGAGCACAGGGTTGGCTGGTGGCACCCCACTAGATGGCAGCCCCATTCAGGGGACTGTCCTGTCCCTTGCCCTGGCCATGCTGTCTGCTGAAAGGGCACAGCCCTGCAGTGGCCCTGATCCTGATCCAAATTCATGATCTGCTGCCAGACCAGCCCTCCTGATCCTCTCCTCCTTCGGGGAGGGATTGTGGGGGTGTCTCATGGAAACCCTAATCCATAGGATTTTTCTGCCTCTTGGTATGACCCCAGGACTCCTGCCATTTCTGTGGCAGACTGCAAGCATTGCTTTCAGTGGCTCTCCAGGTGGGGAAATATCTGTTTCTCAGAATCTTCCTGGCCCTGCACTGAAATGCCTGGGAAAGAAAAGGGGCTGACAACCTGCTCTTGGTTCCACAGCCTTCGGTCGGACAAGTGGCTCGTGTGGATGTCAGCAGTAAAGTGGAAGTGGTGTGGGCTGATAACTCCAAGACTATCATTCTGCCTCAGGTGAGGTTCTTTTCCAGCTTGTGATATCCATGTATGTATTAGCTGAGTGACAAGCCCTGGGTTTAAATCCTGAGTTCATTGCATAAGGGAAATCTTGCTCTATTTATTGCTGTCTTCCCATACAATAGGGTGAATTCCCACTTCTGTTAGCACGGCAGCTTCTGTTGTCAGCAACTAATTGGTCATCACTGCTCTTGAATATAGAGAACAGGAAGGCATGAAGAGGCTGTTGGTCTCTTCACAGGCTGTGATGCATGTTCACAGCCCTGCTCCCAGCCTCCAGCACCTGCTGCTTTGCCCAGGGGCCTGCAGACCTCAGGGATGATCAGTTCTGGTTTCTGAGCCCTGGTTCACTACATTGCCCAACTAAGGCATTGCTGAAAAGACAGTGACTTGTTCTGTCTTGCTTGCGGAATGGCACCATAGTGTTTTCTTCAGCTGAAGAAGCTCCTCCAGAAGCTGGACTAAAGCCACAGGTTGTCACCTTAGCTAACCTGGGGATCAGACACAAATCCCTTTCCAGGGCAGGGAAGGAAAAAGGCTGAGTGCGAGCTTAAAAATTATAGATACAGCCCCACTCCTAATCCACTTAACCCTCTTGATTTGTCCCCTGCATTTTTCTAGGGGTTTAGTTGTACTGTCTTGTAATCTTATTCACTGCTCCGTGTAGTTTCATCCCATGTCTCCTCTCCTTGTTGCCTCAAATGAAGGCAGACAGCCTAAAGATAAGAGACCTGCTCCTGTAGGCTCCCATCTCCATCATCATGGCAGAGAACACCGCTGCCTCTGCTGCAGAGACGTCTTTGCAAGCAGAAAGTACTCAATCGAGGTTTCTTTTTAAACCAAGCAGCTCTGCATTAATTACAGTAGAATAGTCAATGCCCGCACTATGGCAGTGGACTAGTGTTACAAAGCAGGCTGCTGTCTCCCTTCCCCCTGTTGTCACATGTGCTTGGATCACAAGCACAATCGGAGGTCTGATGTGCGCTCCACAAAGGGCTGTTCTCATGCTGCGGTGCTGGGGCTCTGCAGCAGCTCCTGCTGTGTCACGCCAGGCCCTTCGATTCTGTTCATCCGCGTAATTATGGGAGTTGGGAAGATGTCAGGAGCATGAATTATCAGTTGGTAAAACCGTGATTTATCAATTCCTGTCCATGTGCCCAGAGACAAGCTGTCTGGGTTCTTTTTCTCAGCTCTAAAAATAAAGATGGTATAACTGGCTAATTAACTTTCCAACTCAGATTTGGATTAGCTTTGAGGGCAGTGAGTTTTGATGGCTTTCCCTGCTTGCAGTCACTTGTGTTGAACCCAACTAACCTCTGCTGGCTGCCTGTCTCTGGGTGGCACAGAGCTGGCTGAACGGTGCTGGTTCACTTCAGGGTTCTGACAAGATGACTGAGTGTCTGTGTGCTTTAGCCTTTGGGCTCCTATCTTGCAAGATTAAGAGGATTCTTGGGTTGTCATTCAAGTGTCAGAAGCCTGTGGATAAAATGCTCCATCTTCTAACTCTGAACACAGTCCTGTAAAGTTGTTCTTGCTCCTCTGCTTCTGTGTTGGCGCTCATAGCTGGAGTATGTCTCTAAGCCTCTGTAAACGGGAACTCTTAAGAGACTTAGCACGTGCAGAAGTGTGATTATCAGAGGTGGGGCCAGACAGAATGTGGGTGGGTTCAGCTTCCAGTAGTGAAGGGAAAAGAATGTTTTCTGTAAGAGCTTAGTCAGCAGCTTGGGTTAGCCTTCATTGTCCCAGTTGAATTTGAAGCAGCAGTGACATACAACAGCAATGTAGCAAGGCTCTACCCACAAGTGGTGTGTGCCATAGAAGAAGAAAGCTGGTGTGGGAATATTTTCCTGGTTCCAGCATTGTCTCTGTGGAGGGATGGAGTGTGGAGGCAGCCAAAACAGGGCTCTGTGCCAACGCAGCTGCTGGTACAGAAGCAGGACCAGAAATACTGACTCCACACATGATACCCTACACCTTCTGAACTCACTCTGCATTCAAAATCCCTGGGGCATCCAGGTAGCTGCTTGGTGTCTGCATTCTCTCTGTGGTGGCTGGATTCCAGACACCAGGATGGCTGCAGCCCACCTAGAACTTGCCTGACTTTTCCTCTAGAGCCCTACTTTGAAAGCTGGAGGATGGGGCTATGTTGATTCCTAAGATGTGCTGGCCATTCATGGTCAGATCACAGTCCACCCTGTATTGATGGAAGGGGTTGGAACAGCCCAACAAATTCTGAGAGCTCGCTTTTCATGGGGAGAACTGACTTGCTTCTGTTGAAAAAACAATGGAAACTCTGTACTTCATCCTAACTGCTCTGGTGTCTCTTGTAACTCTCCTCTCCTTTAGCACTTATACAATATTGAATCAGAAATTGAGGAGTCGGACTATGATTCTGTTGACGGCAGCACCAGCGGGGCATCCTCTGAGTGGGAGGATGAAAGTGACAGCTGGGAGACAGACAATGGCCTCATGGAAGATGACCACCCAAAAATTGAGGAGTTAGAGCCTGAGGAGCCGGTGGCAGAGGAAGTAAAAAAAGTAGAGGAACAAGTCCAGGGAGCTGTGGCTATGGCAGTTGCAGATCTTGCTGCAGAGAAAGCTGGCAAGGATGGAGCCCCAAAGAGCTTCCGGGAGTTAAAGGAGGCCATCAAGATCTTGGAAAGCCTGAAAAATATGACTGTGGAGCAGCTGCTGACTGGTTCTCCCACCTCCCCAACTGTGGAGCTGGAAAAACCCACTCGGGAGAAGAAGTTCTTGGATGATATCAAAAAGCTGCAGGAAAATCTGAAGAAGACCTTGGATAATGTGGCTATTGCAGAGGAGGAAAAGATGGAAGCCATGGTGGAGACGGAGAAGAAAGAGGAAAAAGCAGAGGCACAGACACCAGTGAGATCAGAGTGGCCCAGTGAGACACCAGTACTCTGCCAGCAGAGTGGAGGCAAGCCTGGAGTCACCTTTACCAGTGCCAAGGGAGAAGTCTTCTCCGTGTTGGAGTATGCTCCAGGTGAGCGTGCCAGGTCAGGCCAGTGCAGGGCACTGGCCTTCATTGCTGTCCTGTCTTTTGGATGAGATCTTCTCTTCTATTCCTAGTCCTGTTCACAGCTCATTAACTGGGGAGGAGAAATTAAGATAACTGCTACAGCACAATCAACAGATTGTATTTTGGGACTTAAATCTGGCTTTTAGATGACATCTCTAGGCACTACTGTAACTCCTCAAGCCACAGAAGTGGGCTTCCCCTTTGTCCACAGTGGTAACCACCTTTGGAGAGCTATGGAGACCAGTCGCTTTCCATTGCAGGAACTTTTTTGAAAGCTACAGGGTTTGCTCGGGCTTTTTTTGCAGGGATGGATTGGCTGAGAAACAGAGCAGGAACAAACAGCTGGTGTTCCTGTGCTGGGTGTCCTCGGTCGAGAGCATCCTTGTTCACTTGTGCCAATGTTAATTGGCCAAAAATAAGAGAGCATCTGGTTGTGTGGAACACTGGTGAAGGCAGAGCCCAAGGTGCTTGGTGAGCCAGCCAGCTGGGCCAGGCCTCCAGCTGGGCCAGGCCTTGAGAGGCAAGGTGGCCCAACTGGTCTGAACTTGAAGTGTGTACAAATAAAGTTGAGGAACTATGCTCGGGTTTTGCAGAGAAATGGTCATCGCTTTGTGCGATGGTGTCATTGGCTCAGGTGTGGGACAGGGCTCTCTGTGGGACACAGGGACAGTATTGTGTGGGATGGTGAGAACAGGAGGTGCAGGTTGTGGCTGCTGCGCAGTGTGGGGAAAAAACAAATTCTATCTAGGCTGCCTCCTGGCCCAGCACCAAAGCAAGTCAGCGCTCCTCTTCCAAGTTACAGCTTTAACACATGGATGGGTTTGCCTCCAGAAGGAACCTGTGGCAGTTTCCAAAGGCAGCCTTTAATCCCCTTCTCCTTGCCCTACAGATACCCATGCCTTCAAGAAAATGGAGTTCCAGCCCCCAGAAGCGAAGAAGTTCTTTAGCACTGTGCGGAAGGAGATGGCTCTTCTGGCCACCTCCCTGCCTGATGGCATCATGGTGAAAACCTTTGAGGATCGAATGGCAAGTGCCTGCTCTCAAATGTCTGGGTGTTAGTTCTGGGCCCAGCATCTGGATTGCTTTCCTTGAAAGTCCCTGCTTAGCCTCAATCCGTCACAGGAATGTGCACAGCACATGAAATGAGGCTGTAGTGACCGTGACCGGCTGCATTTGCATTCCCCGAGCCAGGGGGGCAAACAGTGGGGAGCTCCTCATTCCAGGAAGTCTGTTTTGGGTGCATTGCTCACTGGGCTGCTGAACCCGAGCAGGGAAGGCAGGTGGACAGACAGCGAGGGGCCAGTGTAACCAGTAAGCAGCCTGGGGTAAGCTGGCCCTCCTTGAAGTCCTGCTGCAGATCCAGGGCTCTCAGGCTGTAGTAGTGCAGCTTCTTGGGGGAAGGTGCTTGAGATGCATTGCTTGAGCTGAGTCTTGCTAGGGCTGAGTTAATCACAGCCCCTCTCCCTACCTATATAAAAACAGCCCTACCAAAGCAGGAGGATGTTTCACTGTGCCTGGCTTATATTGCCTCTCTCCACAGGATCTCTTCTCAGCACTTATAAAAGGCCCCACACGCACGCCCTATGAAGATGGCCTCTTCCTCTTTGATATCCAGCTCCCCAACATCTACCCTGCTGTCCCACCTCTCTTCCGCTACCTCTCACAGTGCAGTGGGAGACTGAATCCCAACCTGTATGACAATGGCAAAGTGTGTGTCAGCCTCCTGGGGACATGGATAGGCAAGGTAAGGCTTCTTTCCACTGGACTGCTGTGGGAGCAAGCACTGTTCTATGAGGCCAAGAGTCCTGGTAACTTCTGGTCTTGGCTGGTGCTTGAGCTGGCGGTAGTTTGGGCTTGGGCTTTGGTTTAGATGTCTGGAGCAGGTAACGGGTGTAGTTTGGCTGCTTATGGGACTGTCTTTTGGTTCTTATCTGTTCTTCCACGATGAGAAGCCTGTGGTCAGACCAGCCAGGCTGTGTCATGGTTAGACAGAGCAGAGATGCCAGCACCAGCATTGGGTGTTCTCCCGTGATTTGGGTCCCTGTCTGTCCAGTCGTGTAGCATGGCACAAAGTCCAGCTGTGGACTTGGAATGAACAGCTCCAGAGAAGTACTGTGTTTAGGAAGTGCAGGTAGGTCGACAGGGCAGCTGGGGAGGGAACTGGTGTCTGCTGTAAGGCTGCATCAGGCAGAAGCAGCCTGATGGGGTGTGACACTGGCAAAAAATAACGGAGCGGTGGGTAGATAAAATGGTTCAACTAGCACATCACATGCTTGTCCAGTCAGTCCTGCATTCTTGCTGGGAGCCACAGGACCTTAGTGATAGGAATGGAGAGAAACTGCAACCACACTTCATGTAATAATTATCACAGAACAAACTGATGGTGCTTCAACCCTTTAACACATTTGTATGTGCATTTCAGGGGACGGAAAGGTGGACCAGTAAATCTAGCCTCCTTCAAGTGCTCATCTCCATCCAAGGTAAATGCTCCTGCAGAGCCTGTGGGACAGGAACAGACAGAGGGAGGAGGGGATGGAGACTTGAGGTAGGGGAAGGCACAGTTGGGATCTGCCACCCCTGCTGGGTTAGTGCTGCTTTTTGATCTCATCTTGCTGGACAAAGCAGTGTCCTTATCTCTTCAGTTCAGCAGTCAAAGCAGGTGCAGGCTTTTCTCATGTCCTGGTGCTTGGCTGTGTCCCAGGTCGCTGACACAATCCCTTCCCTTCTCACTGCAGCAGCAAAGCACAGAGCTCTTTTCCTTGGTATTCGCAGCTGACAAAGGTGAACCACATTGTCCTCAGTCGGTTACTAAAGTCAGTTCGAGTTGCTAAACTGGGCTTCCTTCTCAGGACTGTGTTTTCTTCCCAGTGAGTCATGCACCCATCCTACACCAGGCGTGGTTTTGCACAGGATGATGATGTTTGCAGAGCATAATCAGGGGTGTGTCTAGACCAGCCCCTGGGCTTCCTGCCATCAGGCTTTGCCCTGCCCTATCTACTTTGAGGGCAGACAGACTAAATCAAATCTCTTCCTCAAGGCCAACTTTATGTGCAGGGAGCCCAGGCATGTGACTTGAGAAACCTTTGACACAGAGCAAGGATTTCTGCCTGCAGGCAACTCCTCCTCCAAAGTCTCATAGTCCACCTCTATCCTTCTGGGGGGAATGATACCACAAAAAAAGGATTTCCTCATTTATAAGGCCAAGAATAGAGATTTACGAAATGAAACGCTAAATGTTTTAGTGGAGCAACCTGGTGGTAGTGAAAGACCCCTTCTCCTCCTGCTGCTGCCCAGGATTTGAGAGACTTATGATCTCACCTCCAGCAGCTCTAATGCAGTCTGTGGCAGGCTGCCAGGAGCCTGGCAGTGCTGGTGCCATTGCTACATACATGGAATTGCATTAGACCAGAAGCAAGCAGGAGAAAGCTCGGTGTGGGTGGCTTGTCACAGTGGCCTCTATCTCAGAACTTCACTGTCTGATGGCGCTGTGCTGTAAAAGACAGGACCTGCCCAGCTCAAATGTTGCTACTGAAGATCAACCTTTGTTCTGTTTAAAAGGAGAAAGAAAAAAATGGGGCGGGGGGGTTGAAGGGGAAGCTTTGGGTGTGTTGGTGGGGGGTTTTGCTAGGAGGGGAGGGAAAGAAGCTGTGAAACCTTTCTTCTTCTGCCCCTTTGACCCCCTCTGCTGCTGCATGCCTCTGCATCTCACTGGTGGAAGACTTTTCTTGTCAGACGAGGATCTTGAATGCCTCTCCTGGTGGTGTCCAAGATCCCTGCTGCCCTAGCAGAAGGCCACAGACCCATTCACACAAGCGCTTCCCTTGCCCTACTAGTCCATTGCATCTTGCAGGTTCCTGGTTCTCCAACCTGGTCTCTATCTGCTTGAAGTCAAACCTCGACTTGCCTGCAGTGCCTTCTCCTGCAGTACCTGCCCTGCACTGCCTTGGTGGCCTGTGCTGGTGCAGCTGCAGATGAAGCTGGTGGATGACTCAGCAAGGTGCTGCTGTGACTCTTGAATCTCAACCACCTGTGCAGAAAGCAGGGCCCAGCATTGTCTGGTGGTAATTCAGTCATGTTCCTCTGGTAACTCCTTGGTCTCCCCTTCTGTCGGCAGGTCTGATCCTGGTAAATGAGCCCTACTACAACGAGGCGGGCTTTGACAGCGACCGGGGTCTCCAGGAGGGCTATGAGAACAGTCGCTGCTACAATGAGATGACCCTGATCCGGGTGGTGCAGTCCATGATGCAGCTGCTGCGGAGGCCGGTGGAAGTCTTTGAACATGAGATCCGTGAGCATTTTCGCTGCAATGGCTGGCGCCTCGTGTCCCGCATCGAGTCCTGGCTGGAGACGAATGAGCTAGTGGAGCGGAGCCACGAACAAGCCAACGGGGCAGATTCTGCCTCCCTTCTCTCTGCCTGCGGCACCCTGGCCGAGAGCCCAGGAGACAATGCAGAGTACGGTAGCAGCTCTGAGCAGGGGGTGGCCGCCGAACTGTCTGACTCGGCGCTCGACGGGAAGGAGGAGCTGGATGAGTCGGAGTTTCCAACCTCGACACCCAACACTAGTGATCTCCAACAGTACTCAGACTCGGAGAGCCCAGGCCAAGCCAGGGGGGTAGACCTGGCCAGAGACCGAACGGACGAGGGGAAGGCTGCCCAGGACTCTGCCTTGCAGCCTAGTGTGAAACCAAAGAAAAGGAGAAAGAGCTACAGGAGTTTCCTTCCAGAGAAGAGTGGTTACCCTGATATTGGGTTCCCCCTCTTCCCTTTGTCCAAGGGGTTCATAAAAAGCATCCGTGGTGTCTTGCAGCAGTACCGGGCTGCCTTAGCAGGGGCTAACATCCCTGAGTGGACAGAGGACAAATAAACGGTCAGGTTAGGGACAGGCAGGGGCAGGGGAGAAGGTAAAAGCAGCAGAAAGGAAATTGGCAAACACAGTTACCATTAAACTGGCTTCTCCTTCCAGCTTTTCTTCCTCAGCTTGGTTTGTTCCAAAGAAGGTGGTAGGCCTGATTGCTCCTAGAGGAAAGGTTGTCTAAGCATGAATAACTCTTTGTCCCCAGCCCTTCTTCCTTCCCCCTGCCCCATGTATGTGCTCCTCTTGCAAGTTTGACCCTGCAATGGTAAGATTTGAGACCTGCACAGAAGCAGTCATGCAGCCACATTCCCTCTGCACTTTCATCTTGGGGTACCTTTCCACACAAGGACTCTTCCAACCCAGCAGCTTGCTCTGGTGGGGTTCAAGCCAAGAGAATTGATTGCTGTATTATCTGGAAGTGAAGGGCGATGCCCTCCCGGGTTTTCATTTCTCTCTGCGTTGCCATGGGTTTTATGAAGTCTACCCTGGTTTCTATGTCTTTAGACATTGGGTTGTGTTTGCATTGGAGTCGTCTACATCATATGGAGTTGCTCTAGTCTTGGCTGTTCACTGATAGCTATGGGGTTCTTCCAATCAGGCTTGGTAGGCAGAATCAGAGCTCTGTGCTAGCAATTATGTTGCCCTGGTGTAGTGCTGGAGGGTTTCCATCCACTTCTGGTTGGCCTTCTGGAAGCAGTTCTAGCCAGCCATCCCCACTTGTTTTTCTCCAGGATAAGGTGAACTTTCCTTTCCCCACCACCACTCATGCCTGGCTTCTACAAACACGTGGGATTCAGGGTTCTGCCCTTATGACTTGGATATCTATGTCTCTCATTCCCAGCCATCCTGGCTGTCACACAGCACTGCACCTACCCCTGGGTCTCCTCCTAGCCTGGGCAGTTGGCAGCACATGACCTCAGGGCATGTTGTTGATCTAGAAGCTAGTCTGGATCAGGTGAACCTGGCATGGTTGCTGCTGCTCTGGCAATTGGCTGTAAGTGGGCATTTTGGAGCTGGCATCGCTCAAGGGACAGAAGCTATTGTGTCACGATGAGGTTCTGTTGTAGCAGCAGCAGTTTGTGACCATTCCTGGGCTGTTACTCAGACGGTGACGGAGCCCACTGGTAAGGTTATCGGTTCCTTCCCTTGCCAGCTGTTTCCCATGGTGGCCCAGGGCTGCCGGCTGGCAACACTGTGGGCACAGCACATACTCTCCCTAATCTCCCTCAGCACTGCAGTGAGCTCTGGGGAATGGCTGCTAAGATCAGCCCATGTTTCAGCAGCAAGAGCTGTCTGAGCTGGTGACCATCAGTATTGTGAAGCAGTGACTGGCCAGAGTCTCCTGATCAAGATGCCTTCCTGAAGCCTCTCTTTCTGTATGCACGCACTTATATTCACTGCTGGAGCTAGGAATTCTTTACCCAGTGTTTAGGCATTGGAGAAACCCACTTAGCATCCATATGGAGCACTGTCAGGGAGAGCCCATTGGTGCTCAGTGTCAGCATGGGGAGCCAGTGGTGCCAGGCTTCCCCCAGAGCAGCTGGGCTGAGTGGTTGGCTCTGCCAGAAGTAAGGACGGAGCCAACACTCTCCTTTGCTCTGGTTCAGTATGGCTGTGTCCCTTCCCCCCTCCCTGAGCCAGGATTTGGCCACCTCACTGTGAAACAGAGAACAGTGGGCAGAGCTCAACAGGTCTGCATGGTGCTTTCGGCTCCTCGAAACATCACAGTTTGCACCCAGGTCCCCCCACCTGGCTCCCTGTGCCTGCTGCTATCTCCAGCTGCCCCCGCGTTGCTCTAGAGCCAGGGGCTAGCTGTTCCAACCCTGCCTTGCATCACCATCTGCTGCTGGGATTTTAGAAGGTGCGTCATGCTCCTGGTGCTCTGGGGGACGCAGGGCTTGGCTGTGAACGAAGCCCTAGGCCTGCAGAGCTCTAAGCTCTGGTCTGGAGGTGGATCTGGCTCTGTTCTGGAAGCAGAAGCCCTCCCTGCCTGGCAACCGGTCTGGCAATGTGTCAGACCCCTGTCCGGGGTGCGGAGAGATACTTCGAGCCCCAGGCGGGTCCACATTCTGGCTGTGGCTGGTGGAGGATGAATGAATCCCTTTGAGCGAGGAGCGGAGGTGTCTCCCAAGTGGAAAGAGCTGAATGGGGCAGAGGGGTGAGGATGCTGCTCTGGAACAAGGGATGGGCAGGCAGAGAGGCTGATTCTACGAATGATTAAACCTCTTACCGGGCAAAATTGTGTTTGGTGATCTGCAGATGCTGACTCCTGCCTCCTGTGCTGGGCTGTGCCTGTCCTTAGCCCAGGGAGGGAGGGAGGGAGGGAGGGAGGGAGGAAGCCCTTTAGGGCCAAGCTATGGCAGGGGATGGAGGGACAGAGGAGCTCTGGGCCTCCTTGCTTTGTCCACCCTTAGCTCTCCACAGCTCTCCTCTCATGTGGAAGGTGGTCAGCAGGGGCTGGTCAAACTGCCCATCCTACCCAGGGAGGAGCTGTTCAAGTCCTCTCTTTTGCCCAAGAAGTCTCTGTTTCCTCTGGTTGTAATCAAGAGCTTCTGGCGCAGGTTTCTGGGGCTTCCTACTGAGGAGGTGTGTACTGGCCCTCTGGGAGGGGATGCTGCTCCCCTGGCATCGTCCTTAGCTCTCTGTAGCTGGCTGTCCCGAATGGAGGCATCCACAGAGGTTTACAGATTTTTCTAAAGCTTTTGATAATGTGAAGCTCCTGGGTGTTGAGGTTGGTGGTGAGCACACTGCAGCTATGTAATTTTTTTGTGTATGTATGTAATATTTAAGGGTAACAAAATTTAAAAGGCTAAACCGTTAAAGAAAAATAATAAAAACACACACAAAAAAAAAAGCCAAAGCATGATGCATATTGTGAGCCTTAAAACTGGCTACACGACTGTGTGATGTACAAACGAGAGCAGCCTGTAACTGTTTTAAGTGCTGGGGTTGGGGAAGAAGTTTGTAGCCTTGATTCTGTACAGTATTTAATGAAAAACAAAAGCAAAAAAAAAAAACAAACAAACAAACACAAAACCCAACCTGACTATTGAGGCCATGCTTAGAGGTGTGTCGTTCATGTGCAGATGTGGATGCTTGGTTGCTTATGATATATGTATAAAGTGCTGTGTGACCATTCAAACTTTTTTTACCTGCAGAATTTTTTTGTTTGTTTGTTTGGCTAACCAAGGTGTAATAAAGGAGGGAAGATGACTTGCCATTAAATTTTGCCTCTGTGAGTAGTTGTGACTTGTGTTTTTCTTTCCCCCTCCTTGCTGGGGCTGGGCTGGGCAGGGTCCCACTGGCTGAAGTCCGTGGTGTGGAGATGAGCTGGCAGCAAGTCTGGAGGGAGCCAGGCAGGTCTGGCAGCGAGGGGCTCTGAATAAACCATCTCCACAAACCCTGATTCACAGGGCGTCTGTCAGGCTGCTTTTTTTTCTTTATTATTTTCATGCTCTTTGCTGGCAACCTTGGTTGCCTAGCGTGTGTCCCAGCGTGGCTGGGGCTTAGCTGGCAGATAGGGTTGGACATGTGGAGAAGCACTGGTGAGGCTGCACCTCAAATCCTGGGTTAGGTTTTGGGCCCCTCACTCCCAGAAGGACACTGAGGTGCTGGAGCATGTCCAGAGAAGGGCAACGGAGCTGGGTGGAAGGGTCTAGAGCACAAGTCTGGTGAGAAGCAGCTGAGGGAACTGGGGCTGATCACCTGGAGAAAAGGAGGCTTAGGGGAGACCTCCTCACTCTAGACAACTCCCTGACAGGAGGTTGGAGCCACGTGGGGTTGGTCTCTTTTTCCCAGGTAGCAAGCAACAGGACAAGAGGAAATGGCCTCAAGTTGTGCCAGGGGTGGCTTAAGGTGGACCTGAGGAACAATTTCTTCCCCAAAAGGTTTGTTAACAAGGCCTGGCCCAGGCTCCCTGGTGCAGGGGTTCAGTCCCCATTCCTGGAGGGATTTTGGAGCTGTGTAATGTGGTGCTGAGGGACATGGCTTAGTGGTGACCTGGCAGTGCTGGGTTAATGGTTGGTCTTGATGTTCTTAAAGGTCTCTTCCAACCAAAATGATTCTACAACAACTCTTTGCAAGCCCTCTCAGCCTGGCAGCTCTCCTCTGGTGCCGTGTTCCCAGACCCTCACCTCAGCACACAGGTACGTGTAGGGTGTGATGTATGTGCAGCCACATCTGCACTGCTGGGGACAAGGGCCTCCTGCACCTCCTGAGTGCTGGTGGGATGATTAACCCTTGATGATGCCCTCCCTGGCCCCACCCTTCCTACAAGGAGAAGCTCTCAGGGAGCTAGTGCAGAGTGTCAGTGTTTTGATACTTGCAGCTTTGCTGGGGTCTGCCTCTGGAGAGTGGGGTAGCAAGGGCCTGTGTGGGAGGAGCCGTCAGGGGTTCGCTGGAAGGGGCCACAGCTGCTGGCTGACAGATTTTGGAAGCAGTTGAGTCAAGGGAGAGATTTGTGCAGCACAACTTAGGAAAGGGAGGGTGAGGGAGATCCTGAACAACCCGCTGCTGTGAGCAATGAAACCTCCCCTGGGAGAGGCCGGGAGGAGACTCGTGAGAGCCTTTCAGGTGCCGATGAATTGTGTCACGTGACAGAGATAGCCTAGAGCTCCTAGCACATCCCCTTCCCTGGGCTCTCCCTGCAGCCTTCTCCGCTGTTCCGTAGTTAGAGAGTTCAGCAGAGCATTGCTGAGCATGTTTTTGCACCTGGCCCATTGCCACAGGGAATTAACTTTATTTTGGGAGTCTGGGAGGTGGTTCCCAGCTGCTGCCTGCCTCCCTGCCCCGGGAATGGGAGCGAGTGGGGCTGTGGGGAGCAGGGGAACAATCGTGCTCTTCTTTCCCGGTTCTGCAATCCTAATTGCATAGTTTGCAGATGAATAAATGCAAACAGTCACCACTGTTTACTCATCTTGTACTTGAGCACTGTAAATGAGGTTTAATTACTGCAATTTTATACCAAACAGGCTGAGTAATCCCCCCCCAGGCAAGCCCTTGGGCCGGGACCTGTTGCAGGGCTTCAGCGGGCCCCAGGCTGCCCTGGAAAGAGGACGTGTGAGCTCCTTGTAAGGCCTACACCCCTCCCCCCGCAGAATGCCAAACCCCTCAGCTCCAACAGCTCCCTCCTTGAACCTCTTCCATGGCCCCTTCCCTGCCCTCACTCACAGGGGATGAATCTTTCCCAGGATGTCCCAAAGCATCGCTGCTGGGCTGAGCTCCCCGGGTTCAGTCAGCCCCAGTGCGAGGCTGTGCAGAGATGCCCTAGTGCAGCCCCGAAGCTCAATGCCCTGGGTCCTGCCTCCAAGGCATCTCCTGGGACCATCACTCGGTGCTGGCCCTGGCCCCGAGGTGCCGGTGGCCTGGCGGTGCGGGCAGCATGCTGGGGAGTGAAGGGCCGTGGTGCTGAGCTAAACCTGTCCTGACAGCCGCGTGGCCAGGCTGCGTGGGAGCCCAGCCCAGGATGACAGCACC
>JANHFX010007625.1:0-13704 GCA_027560015.1 Chloroceryle amazona | reverse complement strand
AGTCCTTTTCTGCAGGGCTGCTCTCTATCACCTCCTCCCCCAGCCTGTATTGATAGTGGGGATTGTTCTGGCCCAGGCGTAGGACCCTGCCCTTGCTCTTGTTGAACCTCATGAGATTTACCTGGGCCCACCTCTCCAGCTTGTCCAGGTCCCTCAGGATGACATCCCATCCCTCTGGTGTATTGACGGCACCACTCAGCTGGGTGTCATCCACAAACTTGCTGATGGTGCACTCGGTCCTCTGTCTATGTCGTTGGTAAAAATGTTAAACAAGACAGGTCCCGGTATGGACCCCTGAGGGACACCACTTGTCACTGCTCTCCATCTGGACTTTGAGCCATTGACCACTACCCTCTGAGTGCAGCCATCCAGCCAATTCCTCATCCAGTGAGCAGTCCACCCATCAAATCTGTATCTCTCCAACTTGGTGAGTAGGATGTTGTGGGGGACTGTGTCAAAGGCCTTGCAGAAGTCCAGACAGATCACATCCACAGGTTGTCCATTATCCACTGATGCAGTCACATTTAAGTCCCCATGTTTCAAGGTGCTGAGTTCTATTATGAGATGACACATGGAACATTGTATCAGACCTTGTCTCCTCGTGGTTAGGCCCAACAGGTCTGATGCTTCTTCCAAAATGCCACTTTCTTTATTCTTCTAAGACCCTGAAGATTTAAAATTATTAACTGGCTTCAGAATAAAATGTATTAGGAATAAATATGCTTTAGGATAAACCTATTAAATGGATAAAAATGCCATTACCAGTGGTGAAATATGATTGTGTGACCTTTTAAATAAATAAGCCTGCTATGCACCAAATTATGTCAGATAATAAGCTTTATACATGATAAAGTCATGCAGTAGGTCTCAATCTTCAGGCATTCAATGAAATATTGCTAGCCATAAAGGGCTTCTGAAATGTTACACTAAAGAAAATTGCTTCCAGCTATAAAAACTTAACTGTTAAAGAAAATGTAGTTTCTCGCATAAAATCCAATGCAAGCCATTGGCTGCAAGAGTGAAAGCTTACTAGAAACAAATCTGAGGTATTCAATCTATTTTGCAAATGCACAATGCTTCTTAAAATAACTGGGATTCCAGATAAATCTGGAATAACTCTACTGAAAGCAAAATGGTTATAATCCAGTAATGCCAGTGTAAGATCCAAATTATGTTTACAGGGTCTTGGAAATACATTTGTGGCATGTCTCTGGGCATAAATATTGCTGTGGATCCAAACTAACGTACACTTGTAGTTTTGACAATTGTACAAGCGGTAGAAATAATGACCTCTTCTGGCTGCCCTGAATCTTGGACCAATCTGTGCTATGCCTCAGTGACTTGCCCAGATTACTCCTGACACAATGATATACCTATTAAGGGACTATCCATATTTGATGTGATGGAAACAGATCTGGATATTATCAGCCTCATGAATAAAGACAGACATGCATTTAGTCAGATTGAGCTACCAGTTTCACGTGCAACAAAATCTGGCTCTCTACAGTAAGTCAGTATAACAACTTTCTCCTCTAGACCATTGCAAACTAGAAGGAATGAAGCAAATTCTCTAATTCCTTCTAATGATCATGAGCAAATGAACAAAACCTCCTGGTGAGGTACGTACAGTTTTAATAAAGTCATCATGGTCACTACACCTATTGTTATGTGAGCATCAGTGAATACATGCGGTTCCTAGCTGGGTTCTCAAAAACAGCTCCAAGGACTGAAAATACTCTTGGGACTCCCTGCCACAATCAATTATCTTTTCCAAAAGGTGATATCAGACATTATCAAAAAGGAGCATTCCTGTTTTTTTGGTTGGGATTTTTTTGTTTGTTTGTGGTTTTTTTGTTTGTTTTCCTTTTTTGGTTTGGTTTGGTTTGTGGTTTGTTTGTTTTTGTGGTTTTGGTTTTGGTTTCTGACCTGGGAGAGTGCACTTTTTTTGAGGATAGAAAGGATCTACTTAACCTCCATCTGCAAACACTGGCAATTTTCAGCAACACCAAATCCAGTACAAACTTTTACAGGAGGGGCACTGAAAGAGACACTGCAAAACTCAAGCACACAAAAGAAGCCAGCTTTGCCCCAACTGCCAAAAATCAAAAAGATGACTCTCTGAATCTTAGATATTTTATCTGTGAAGAAACAGGTACATTCTCCAGAACTAGTTCTAGTGCTTTTGCTAAACAGAGAGAGGTATGCCACGCAAAACACAAATTGTGCATTCCACTGCAAAGGAATGGGTGGCATTATGAGGCTAGCAGTGAAATTTTATGTCCTCTTCCTGAACAGCTGTAGCACCATGTCTAGAAACAGATTATTAGGTCTGTTCCAGGCAGCTCAGCTGCAGCCTGAAAATGCCTCCAGGCACTTGCCATTTTGTTTTATTGCAGTTCCTCGAAACTGGTCAATTGTAGGCATCAGTCTCAAAGAGAATGCACTTTATCATCAGTGAAGGACAACTGCTTGTTATATAATCCTGCCAAAACCTTGATACAGCAGTTCTTGGTGAACTACTGTCTTGCTCTGAGTCATCTGGAAAGTCTCTGGTTCAGTGAGCTTCCAGGAGCAGACCATCAAAACAGGTTATATTTCCACTTCCCATTTCAAATTACAGGATGCACCAATGAGTCAAGGCAATCATTTTCTTTTTATCTACCTTCAGATGCCATCCTGCGTATGGATGCAGCTTGCACTCCTGCTGAGCCAGAAGCCCCATGGGAGTTCCCAGCTATCTCTGAATGTCACAGCTTGTAGCTGTCCTGGGTGACTGTTGGCACACAGCTCCCAATGCAGTTACAGAGCAGGACAATCTGAGGGCCACCACAGTGTGAGGAAATCCTTGCCCTGTTCTTCAGAGAACTAGAGATGGTACATGAGGGGCTGTACTCGCTCTGTGCTCACCAGCCTTTCTCCAAACACCCATTGCTGGTCACTGCCAGAAGTGGGCACGATGCTCATTAGACCTCTGGACTGGCTCTGCATGGCCATTCATGTGGTGGGAGACCAGTACTGGCAAATGCCACAACCATGCTCCTGCCAGGGGCTTGATTAGCTCATGCTCTTCCCCACTCCCCGAGGGGAAAAGATGGCAAGTCTTAATCCAGTCCTGGGTCACAGATCTCAGTGGGCCGCATTACACTGGGTCTATCTTTGAATTAGAAAGTCTTCTGCCTCGGAGCTAGCCAACTTACACTTACAGCTCTCCCATCTCTCCTCCTCCCCACCGTGCCTGACAGACAGCTGGAGTCAGTTCTTCTGACAAGAATGTTGGCATATGTGCTGGTTTGACCTTGGCTGGACACCAGGTGCCCACCAAAATGCTCTCACACACATACCCCTACCTCCCCTCAGCTGGACCAGGGGGAAGAAACTAAGATGAAACGCGTGGGTTAAGCCAAAGGAAGTTTAATGAAAAGTGAAGCAAGGCTGCATGCAGAAGAAAAAGAAAACATAGATTTGTTCTCTACTTCCCATCAGCAGGTGATTTTTGGCCCCTTTTCCAAGAAGCAGGGCTTGCATATCTGTCATGTTATATCATATCATATGCAGGAATGCATATCTGTCTCACCAGAGAACAAGTGGGTGCCCCCCCTCTCCTTTTTCTAGCTTTTATACTTAAGCTGATGTCGTATGGTATGGAATATCGCTTTGGTCAGTTTGGGTCAGCTGTCCTGATTGTGTCCCCTCCCAAGATCTTGTCCACCCCATCCCACTGCAGGGGCAATGGTGAAAAAACATTTGCTGTGTGAGCCCTGCCCAGCAGTAGCCACAACACGGGTGTGTTATCAGCGCTTTTCCAGATCTCAGTGCAAAGCACAGCACGGGAGGGCTGCTATGGGGGAAGTTAACTCCAGCTCAGTCAGACCCAATACAGCATACAAAGACAAGAAGCTCATTTTTTAAAAACCCAAACAATTACAACTTTGGCAATCTCACTCTTACTGAACAACAACAACAAAAAGAACTGAGTCAGCAGCAAGAAGCAGCCTGTTGCACAGGGTTGTAATAAACCCAGGAGAAACGGGATGGGTCTGGTTGGGTTGGCTGGTAGGTGCTGAAAGAGCTGGTCCAGGGTTACCACTCCAGGGGCCAAAGGGGGGAAAGATGAAAGGTAATCACTTCCCCAGTTGTCCGTCTCTCTCCTCTGCACACAACAAAATTGCTTCAGCCTTCACTGCTATTACAAAGTTCATATTAAAGGACCATATGATTCAATATTCAAACTGAAATGCAATTAATATGACTTTAGGACAACCTGCAAAATCTGCGAAACCCATCAAGTTTCAGTGTTTGCTATGATCTGGGCAAAACTGCAGTTTTGTATTTCATTTCCACCCAGTCATAATTTGGCTAAAATAATTATTTGGGCTCAAAACAAATATACTATTTCCTTATTTTAAAATTACTTTTCTTTCAATTAGAATGGCATAAGGTGGCTAGAATTGCATCTACTAGAAGGCAAGATAATTTATTAGAGAGATGTCTTGATGTCTACAGTTCTAAATGGATCACTGGAGCAAACAGAACTCATGTATGCCATATGTTTTCCAGTTTTATGATTCTTGTTTTTTTTTAAAAAAAAAAACTAGCCAATGAAAATAACAACTGTAGCAGAATTTTTCATTTAGCTTCAAGAGTCAGAACAGTGATTCAGTTGTTCACAGTGATTTCTCTTCTCCTCCACAACATCATAAATCTAAGAATTGGGTTTCCAGTGTATTCCATTACAGTAATTAATTTGTTTCCCATGGATATGGTATAAATGAACTGAGCTCTGAATGAACTGAAAATACAAAGCTCAAAACACATTATTTATAAAGGTTACATAACTTGCTATCTAAACTTATTGACTAATCATGAAACCCATGAGAGAGGCAGGTGGATCATAACAGCGGATGAGCTGAAGGGCCATGGTTCTCATACAAGGAAAGGGTTCAAATAATTGCTTGTTAGTCACAGAAAAACAATGCTGGAAGAAAAATGTATGAATAAATGAATGAGTGAACAGCAGACTAATGAGCTACTTCCTCCACTTGGTGTATGAGCTCTCTGGGGACAGCAACTCATTTTGTTACACGAGTGAACACAACACAGAGTGTAAAAGGGTTCTGGTTTCTGCCTGCCATCCTGGCTATTGACACACTGAGGGCTTGAGCACTGGACATAGCGCCTCTCACAGCCTTCAGCTCGTAGCACCGACCAAGATCTGCCCTTCTGCTCTGGGTTTGGCAACATGCAGCTGCTGCCTGGTCTGTTGGGGTTGCAGGTCGACACCAGAGACACAGGCACACAGGGCTAGTTCTGTACTGAGAAGACTTGTGTCCAGCCAGGTGTATACTGCAGGGATGGCTACACACAAACTTGAGTGATGAACCCAGCTGGACTGTGGCTAGCTGTAGTCTCCTCTGGAATGCATTACTGTCACCTGGCAGCACCGGGGTACTAACAAGGCCTTCTGGAAGACAGCTGATTTGTACACTTCTTGCTTCAACTTTTCTCTTTTTTTCTTTAGATGTTCTTCTTGATTCTTTTGTTTCCAAGGGAACTTCTCAGTTTGCCTGTGGACAGTCAGCTTGCGTCCAGAGGTGTGCCTCCACTGTCCTTTCACAAGATCCAAACTGCATAACCCCTAAGGAGCCAGCTAAGGTTCAACATACTAACTAGCAAGAGTTTTTCTAAAGCCTGGTAACAGGAGGGCAACCTGGAGAGACCTGAGCAAGGTCAGAAGGGGGCTACATTCCACCTGAGAGTGCAATCTCAGCCAGCATTGATCTTAACAGAGCCAGGATTAATTTAATCACTCATCTGCTCCTACTGAGCTCACTGATCTCCAGGATACCCCAGCTCTCCATTTTCCCGAGTGATGGAGAGTTGACAGTATTTAATGAGATTACATGTCATCTTCATTATGTAAGAGCCTGTAATTATATCATTGAACATCATTTGATACCGAAGAAAAGCATGCTGTCTGATATTTAAGAGAGCAACAAAGTGCCCAGAAGAACTGGGTTCCAGCCCTGGCTTTGCCAGAGGCCTCTTCTGGCATATTAGGCAAGAACAGGAGAGCCACCCAATTAAAGGTTGCGTAGACAGTGTAGCTCAGGCACTTCCTAACTTGAGGGTGCTAGACTTTGCAAGCTAAACACCGTAATTATTAAATTGAGGCTGATTCAGAACCTTGACACATGAAGGGAACAACCCATAGCTCTCCATCCTTTTATAGGACTTTACACATTTCAGACAATTACTTGATAAGGATTGGATGAAAAAATTGGTGCTTTTTTTTTTTTTTTTTTTTGGTGTGTGTGTGGCTGAAGCAGTGTTTCCATCACTACAGGTATTTTGGCTTTGTACTCTCAGAACTACAGTTGGGTGAGCAGCAAAAGAAAAGAGCCATACAAGGGCAAAGGTTTGGAGTTGTTTTTTTTTTACAGGGGCAAATGTTGTTTTTTTATGTTTTTTCTTTCCCCCTCAGAGACAGTGTTTCTCATCTTGGAAAGTGAGTAGATAGAGTAGGAATCAGGCTCTATTTTTAGAGTCCAGCTTTTTAATTCATTACCTTGATGGGGCTGTTCACATGCAGTCACTTATCCCACTAGGTCAAGGCTAGCAAACAACTGCTGCATCACAAGGACAGAGATGTAAGTAAGCAAGTTGAGCTGTTATTCTCCTCCATCACCAATAACTTCATTCTAAGACACCCACAAAATCAAGTGACATTCAATGACCTTCTGCTGCATGGAAGGAGCCAACAGCCCCCTGCAACAGCACCTATGCCTCCTGAAGGCAGCAGGCTGGCATCCCTCAGCCAGCAGCGCACAGCTGCCTTGCAGAGGCCCCCAAGGCTTTGGGGACAACATAAAGAAGCAATTACACTCACTATTGATTAGCAAGCCTGTATTTTTCACCATAGCTAGTGTTGCCTAGTCATGAGCACTTCTATTAGCTTTGTGGAAATGAGTTTACTTCTTGAGTATTTAAAGAATGTGCTAAATCACACAATCTGTTTTTACACATCCCACCCTCCAAGAGGGCAGAACTAGTTTCTAACAGGGGACACTTCTGCCAAAGGCTAAGTGATTAGTTGATCTAGGCAGCTTACACAGAAATGAAATCCAGCCTAATAAAAGCTAACAGTCAACTATTTTCAGCAGTGCCTGATACCAGGCTGAAATAGGCTGTTACTGTACAGACCACTTTCTCTGCCATTTGACCGTGTTATTCATTTTTGTTTGCCTAGAAACCAGACAGCTCCTTTAATTACATCTAAAACATACCTGTTCCAACTGAGAAAATAATCAGTCCTGCAAGCAGAGCCCAATAGATGGCTGGGAAGCAGATTATTGGGTTCCTTTGTGTCTTAATAGATGTCACTAATGAAATCCCTCATGTATCCTCTTCCCCTGCCTTTCTTCAGCTACAGCTTAGTATCAGTGTTTCAGGCAGATTATTGGTGTATAGAGGGTTGAACTCAAGTAACAGCCTCTCACCAGGCCTACTGTCTCAGGTGACTGATTTTCACCGAACTCTTATGGAACAGACTTACTGTTGAACTTGCACGACACACTCAAAAATCATCAAGTAGGACAGGCAGAGATTACATAAGCTCTCATGTTTTTCCAAGCTAACAACCCTAAAGTTTTTCCTCATGTTTTGCCTTTTAAAACAGATTTCAATAAAGAAAAAAGTAGTATGCCTTTCCTCTTCACACAAATAATGCACTGCAATTTCCCCTCCTCCCAACCCAAACCACTAAGTCCCAGCAGGTCTGTTTTGTTTTTTTTTTTTAAATCTCTACATCTCAAGTTGAGGCTCCAGAAAGATACAGCTACTTCTTGGGTCTTCTATCAATCTCTAATCTTTCTATCACTACTCAATGGATGTGGAAGCTAGGACAGCCATGCAGCTCTTTTACCAGAAATTGCAGTTATTCTCCCCTCAGCATTTATGTGCAAGCTGACTTCATGCTGAAAGGTCACACTATAATTTCACAAAATGCAGTCTAAAATACATTAATCTATTATAAACCTCTGTCATCCAAATACTGTTTCTACCACCTAGCCCCACAGACTAAATCAGAATGCAGCTTTAACACCAGAAAAGCATTCTCTGTTCTGGGACACAAAGGCAGATCTAAGAAACAGTCACCACTGCAAATTACAAAATGAACAACCTGGAATCTTGCACAAGTTAATGAATGCCTATTCTAGTCAATATTTTATTATTCAACCTAAAATATCATAGCTTTTTGTGAAATATCCATATTTAAAACAGTCTGCACTTCAGTGACCAGAGCAAGCCTTGTCTTTCTATTCTGTTTAGTCAATTAGGCAATGTTTGCAGACAGCACAGGCTCAACAGCTGAAAGCAGAAAAAAACCCCCAGAACTTGAAAAATAAAATTGCCATTAGTATTTAATCACCTATAAAAAGATAAACTAGCACTTTGTTTACATCTTCTTGCACAAGATCAAAGCTGGCCTTCAATCTAAGCACACAACATAGACCCCCAACCTAGAGTGAAGAAGTATACTCCCAACAACAGAAAAAAAGAACATGAGCTATTAAGACTTTCAATTCACACTGTACATATCTTTTCAGTCTTATCAAAAGTGAAACCCATCACAGAACTCTGTGCTCGGGGTCTACAATCTTCACAAATAAAAATTAATTACATTTTCAAAAGCCTACCAAAATACGGAAACAAGTAAACTCCTGGAGAATTCTACACTTCCCCACATAAACCAAGAAGCAGCAGAAGCACTTGTTAAATTCACCAACCCACATCGGCTTTATTAGATCGTTACAGTTGCAAGAATTAACGGTAACGGTGCAGCTGCAGGGTATTGCGTCTTCTCCAGGCAGCACGACGTGAGCCACCAATGGTGTGGTGGAATTTGTGGCCCTTGCCAAGACCACGACTCTTCCGCCCAGCTGACGTCAGCCCACGCATCTCTCTATGCTTGTGGACAGGCTTGGTGATCCACTGGGTATCAGGGTTGCGTCTGATGGTCTTATGGAATGGATCAATCAGGATCACTTCGAAAAACTTGTAAGTGGAGTCTTCACCCACCCAATAGGAGTTCAAGACTCTCAGAGCCCCGCAGTGACGGCCAGCACGTTCCTAGGGGGAAAAAAACAAATTTAAAAGGCTGTAAAATCATGGATGCAGGGCACTCTTCATGCAGAAAGATATGAACAAACCTAAAATTCTGTAGGTGCTAGAATGTTCGACTTGCCCTAAGCACCCTCTCTTCCCAAGAGAACTGTTCCCCTTCCTGTTGCAAAGATGCAAGTAATAGTTGAACTGAACACTGTATTAAAAACAAACAAACAAACAGTGCTTGGATGTCTACATGAAACATGTGCTGAAGAGTGTTAAGGAGGGAGGTGCTTGGTTGACAAAACAAAGACCTACTTTGTACGCAAAAGCACCCAATCAGTAAATACAGAGTTATAAGCAACTCTAACCTGAAGATGAGCATAAAGAGCACAAGCAGCACTTGGGCCACAGAACAATCTTTTGTGGGAAGTTATGAAAGACTGATCAATTTGCACATGCAGAGCTACAGGGAAGACATACATTGCTGCAGAGAATAATCCCACACTGACAGAAAAGGAAGAGCTGATCTAACAAGTCTTTGTCCCACTTCTGGCATATTAGTGCTTGCTATTCCTATCCTCACTTGTGGTTGGAAAGAAGCAGTCTTAGTTTAGGAAACTAAACAAAGCAGAAAATATTAATTATGCATCTCCATCCGCCTCTCCTGTCAAGAGCACTCCTTATTTAAAGCACTGGAAGTGTGTTTAATCGTAGGACTTAATCATCACCATGGGTAAGCCTGAACCAATGGAGTCCATCCATCTTGTATCTCAATGCGATCTCAACCTCTTGCTGCAGTCTTCCACTAAACAGCACTTGACTGTTTTTTGCATATGTTATCAAATTCTTTAAAGTCCTTCTAGCATGTGAGGGTAACACATATCAAATATTAAAACACTGTCAATCAGCTTCTACACAGCTAACTACAATCAAGGTTTTATATTTCTGTATTTCCAACTGTAAAATGTAAGTCTTCCATAAGAGAATGTGCCAGATTCAGAAGATTTCGAACTAAAACTAAGGGCCAGTAACCTCTTCCGTGAGCTGTGATGGCAAGTGAGCATGTAATTAGTCATCAGATGTCTGGGAATAGCATATATGATGAGCATGTCATGAGCACTTAAAACACAGAACCGCATTTTTCATTTAAACTCTTAATCTGTGGGGTTTTTTTAAATTAGCCTGTCTCACAAGTTAATTTTTTTTCCTTTAAAAAAAATTCCACCACATTCAACTTGAAGTCACTCGGGAATGCTGTATTTCTGAGGTCCTGGGAACAGGAAGGTTTTCTGCTTCAGGATGGAAAGGTAACGAACAGCATCCATTCTTTCACAAGGTCCCCTTTTTGAGCGTAGGCTAGTGTTAACTCTAGGCCATTGAAAGAGCTGGTTTCTAAAGGCGAGAACTCCATCTGTTCAACATTACTGCTGTGGCATTATGAAAGTTTAAAATATCATAGAATTAAAGTTTCTATTTCAAGCCTTTCAGCAGGTAGCATCCCACCAGGAAAAAAAAAAGTTATCTACAATCTTTGTGCTTGAGAGGTATCAATGTTTTTTAAGAAGAGCCAGAAGGCCTCTGGCATGCTGCTTCCGGCTCCTGTGACACAGCTAAGCATGGTGCACAGCACTTCTACTACACAAACAGGTGCCACAGACAGGAACTCATCTGTACTTTCTGAAAGGACCATTATCTAAAGCTGGTAATAGGTACAACATGGCAGGGAACACAGAGGTGGCATTCAATGATGAGCAAAGTCAGACACATTATACTGAATTTTTATTTCTCATGCCTAACCCTTTATTTTACTGGGTACCAGCTGTACGTCTATTTTTGTATTACAAATATTATGGCATACTTTAGAAGTATACACTACAAACTTCAGTAAACCCTCAAATTAGCACCTCCCCCAGACTCTGTAAAATCTCAGTAGATTTTCATTTGTCTCATTACAGCTTTTCAAGACATCCTGGTGCTTTCCTGTCATCAGTATTTTTTTTTTTTTACCCAACACATAAACAAGAGTGGCCTTTTTTTTTTCCTCTGAGCATTTTCAACTTTTATAGACTAAGACCTTCCTACTGTCAAGTTTCTGAGCAATAACCAAAATAGTCACCTCTGCTACAGATTGAAGGCTCCGGGCAAACTTCAGCTGGTTAACACCATGATGCACGGGTTTACCATAGGTTGCACCCTTTGGGACTGGGCGTTTACGACCACCACGGCGAACACGGACACGATAGATAACGTAACCTAAAAGAAATGACAGCTTAGGAGCTACAATTCTGTAGTGTGGTAAGTGCAGAACACAGCAAGACAATTTTGATGCCCATACTGCATTTCTAACGTCAAAAACTTTACATGAAGTGCTGCAAAATTAAGTCGCTATCCCGATCTTTACTAAAACGTACAAATAGAAGTGGCTAATACGAGGTCTTTTTGCTATAACCGAGTAATGGAATTGATGTCCTGTTGTGACTATTCTTTTTAGCTCCACATCAGACCTTATGGCACCTTTCCACTATGTGCTTCCAAATACATCAAGAACAGCTACAGCTACGTTGTATCGAAAATACCCCCACGCTAAAACACCAAACAAATCAATGGGTCCAAACCTAAAATCCCATATTCTGATAGCAGCATTTGCCAAGTGCAGAAGCACAAGCCATCCACAAATCCCGTGGAAATGTGAATCACTGGAAAATGAGGAAGCTAGACAAGCTTCATAAACAGGAACACAAGTGTAGACTTGTAGTGAACAAACATAAATTTTTGAGGATTTGCTCAAGTCAGATGGATGGCCACTTCCCCAAGTTTCTTTCACTCACCAATAACTGTTTTCTAATGACAATACAAACTATTGTCACCCTGTTTACTCAAGTACATGCAGCTGTAATACAGTCAAAGTGATGCATGACAAAATGTGGGCAGACAAAGGCCACCCCCCCAGACCTAGGGCACTAAAACCACTGGTCAACTCTGCAGCAGTAACAGAGCAATAACAAGAATTAAAGCCAAAGTCCACTTGATCTCCACCTGCCAAAATGGCCACGGAAGGTGTGAATTCAAAATTATCCAAAGTAAGGTTCTGGGCTATGGGCAGTGCTACCAGTTTAACACATTGATTATTAAGTTAATTTCATACAGGACACTTCAGGCTCTTGAGGAATATTTAAGTTTCATTTTTTGCTATTCTACTATCACTTAAAGAGTGAAAGAAGCTGATATAAAACTCTGACACTCCATCATGAAGCATATGGACTTCACCTCTATGCCTCATTACCTTGCTTGGCCTTATATCCCAGCCTGCGAGCTTTGTCTGGTCGGGTTGGCCGGGGAGCTCGGTGCAAGGCCGACAGCTGACGGTACTGCCAACAGCGGACACGAAGAAGGAATCGCATCACATCCGATTGCTTTTTCCTCCATAGCTCCTGAATGTACTTATAGGCACCCATGTTTGTCTACCTGCTGAATTGAGAGATCAGTGAAAGCAGAGCACCAAATCTGATTCCACATTTGAACAACTTCCAACAGAGAGAGCAGAAAGAGGTATATTTAACACCACTGAAATGCCATAGGATGCTCTCAAGCTTCTTTATACTACTGCCATGTCTGGTTACATGGCTCATGCTTGGCAGCCTCCAATGGGGCACACAGCAGTTACCATTCCCAAATGTTTACTTTCTTGCCAATATGTTCTTAAGTGTTGAACTTCTCAGCTGAGAAATTTTCAGATGTGTACATACAACCAAATCAACAGTTACCATTTTTAATAAGCTATAAATATTAATCTGTAAAGAAGTATATCAGTGATGTAGTCTTTATTCGCAACATTTAATTACCCCTAAAAACCTTTAAGCTCTCAGACACCTGCAGCAATTAGCAGATAAGAGAACTCCATCAAATACCCATCCAAATCGTCATCAGAAAAAAATGCAGGCCATTTTATTTGCACAAAGATACCCAGTTCACGTGTGATTGTTCCACACCTCTCTTTTTCAAATCAGCCCAGCTAACGGCCTAGCTCTTGCCGTCCCAGGCCACCCCTTCTTTATGATTCATTATGGCATGACCACCACTAACGGACTGCAGAGTGGAACTGGGGCGTGCGTCCTGCAATCACCCTGCACCCGCTACGCTGCCGGTGCGCGGCCTTCTGCTCGCAATAGGCAACCCCGGGTCCCACCGAGCGTCCACCTCCCCGGCCCACAACGCGGGCGGGCACTCAGCCCGCCCCCACCAGACCAGACCAGACCAGACGCAGCCCATGGGCCCCTCAATGGCCTCCCAGGTCCCGCTGACAGCCCAGGCCCCACTCTCGGGCCTTCCAGTGCCTGCGGCCGGCCAGGGCGCCAGGCCCCACTCCCCCCAGAGACCCCGCGCCACGGAAACAGCCCCGGCCCACACGACCAGGGTAACGACGGGCGGGCGCGGCAGCGGGCCGACCGGATGGGATCTCGGGCACAGGATGGAGCCCGATTGAACGAAACGCCGAGCTCAGACGAACCCTCACCTGATGGCGCCCAGCACCGGAAAGGAAGAAACTTCCTTCCCACAGAACCTTGCGGCGACATCGCACTTCCGACAGCGGCAGCG
>JANHFX010007623.1:0-17154 GCA_027560015.1 Chloroceryle amazona | reverse complement strand
CCTGACAGGAGGTTGGAGCCAGGGGGGTCGGGCTCTGCTCCCAAGGAACAAGGGACAGGACAAGAGGAACCGGCCTCAAGTTGCCCCAGGGGAGGTCTAGGTTGGAGCTGAGGAACAATTTCTTCCCCTTGAGGGTTGTCCAGGGCTGTGCCAGGCTGCCCAGGGCAGTGGTGGAGTCCCTGTGACCCCTGGAGGGGTTTCCAAGCTGTGGTGCAGAGGGATGTGGTTTAGTGGTGCCCTGGCAGTGCTGGGTTAACGGTTGGGACATGATGATTTTAAAGGTCTCTTCCAATGAAAACAATTCTACGATTCAATGATTAAATCCCTCTCTTGTGAAATGGGGGCTTTTTCCTGAAGGAAGCCTGTGTCAGGCTGTGGTGACCTCTTCTCATGGTCCCACAGACAGGGAATGTCTAGCAGTGACTTATCTCTGTTCAAACAACCAAAATGTTGTTCTGATTTCTTTTCATTGTGGTGTTTGGTTGTTTTTTTTTTTTCCTGGTAGGTTGTCTTTGTCTCCTGCCTATGCTTCAGAGTTCCTGGGATTATGTTCCCTTCCTGGTAAGATACATTCACTGAAATGTGCAGGCACGTTTGAAGCTGAAGAGAGGTAATACCTCCTACCCCAAAGTTCTGTGATTCAATTACTTGGTGGGGTGACTTGTTTTGTAATCTACCACTGGAGTAACTGCTTTGGAAATACCCAAGCTTATCTAGAGACTATCTCAATGCAAGAGAATAGTGTCCATCTTCCTTTGTCAGTTAAAATATTGGGGTTTTGAGCCTGGATTACTATTTATGGCAGTTGATGACAGTGCTTTGACCAATATCTCCTTTCTAAGATATACTGGGCTCCCTCGCTGTGCTGACAGTTCCACACTGCTCTCCCTTGGCATCTGGGTTGTGCTACCGTGGCTGTGATAGAAAAATAAATATATATGCTTTCATTAGATTTTTAACTCCCAAAACTGCAGCCACAGTGAGTGTCCTGTGGTCACAAAAGAACAGCTCGTGGTGACAATGTGAACTTTCCCTACTTCATTTAAGGCAGTTACTCAACCCTCATTAGCCAGCTCTGAGAGATACAAGCCTGGGACTAATACCACACTAAAGCACTAGAAAACAAGTGTTGGAAAATATTTAGATTTTAAATAGCTGTATTATGTCTTTTAGCTACCTGAGCCGTTCATACAATAGCTGTTTAATCTTCAGATGCCATCCTCTAGTTGTAGCCCTGCCAATACAGCTCTGGGTCTGCAGGATTCTGCTGTCGTGCTTTCAAAAGGTGTTTTGGGATGTGCACAATCCTGACTGTCCTCGGGGCAGATGTAAAGATTCCAGGGGCTGTGAGTAAGGGAGGTGAAATGGGGAAGAAATTGCAAAAGTACAAAGCAATTTACATCTCCCAAACCAAACAAGAGGTGTGAATATTGAAGTGCAGTGTTCTGCAGGGGCTCCAAAAATGCTTTGGTAGAGTGATCTGAGTTAAAAATGGAAGTGGCTGATGATTGACTATTAAGGAGGATTTTTCATGTGATTTATCCTGAGTGTGACAGAATGAGGAACTTACTTAACTTTCTTTCTTACCAGATGACTCTTAAGTGATCCCTGTCCAGGGTCCACATCCTGTTCTTGCCATGGTCTTTTTTTTTTTTCCCTAGTGTTCTGTGCAAATAGGTTTTAGGGGCTATTTTATGGAGTTTTTATCGGAGCCTAATTAAAATGGCTCCAGGGGTAAAAAAAAAAAAATTAGACTCTTGCTGCCTCATTTTTAAGAGTGAGACTGTTGCCCCTGGTAAGGTCATTTCAGCAGAGCTCCACTTCTGCTTTATCTTGCCGGTAACTGTCCATTTATTAACAGGAGGAAAAGGAGAAAATAATAGCATGGGATTTTGTTTTTAAGACATTTCAAGACATTTCTACACTCTGTGCTTAAACATGTAGAACTGTGGGGGTTTTGGGGTTTGTGGTGGGTTTTTTTTTGGGGAGGAGAGGGTATTTTGTTTTTTGTTAAGCTATACCTTGATTTACAATATCCAAAACTTTTAATCTAGAAAATGCATTGCATCTTAACTTGGACAGACTTTTTTTAAATCCTTCTACATTACAGTCTTAAACAGATAATGGAATTTAAACTGTCTTCTGTAATAGCAGTTTATTGGCAAAAATAGGAACTGTTTTATTTGGGGTGTGACTTTGCTGCTTGCTTTGGTTTTGGAGGGAGGTTGTCTGGGCTTGACTCTTCTGCTGTAGCAGCTGTTTATTTTTGTCATCTGTAATTTGCTTTAGGGTGCAGGTTTAAGGACATTAGAAGAAATCTTCAGAAAGATATAGGTGAGTCTCCTGTCCAGTGTATAAGCACCTCCACTTCCATGTAACGTGCAAGAACAATGCGCAGGTAAACCGAGCACGAGTTACAGAGGAGCTAGAAGTTTATTTTGGCTTAATCTGGAGACTGCTGGAGTTGCTGCTTATCTAATCCAGGCATAAGGATCCAGATGCCAGGTACCTAAGACACTGGTGTTTTACTCCTACTTTCACAACAGAGGCTGTAGCTGTCCCTGTGTCATGATGTTAGAATGCAGGCCAGTCCTTTACAAAGCCCTGCTGGGGTCATGTCTGACAGCGATGTGTCCCTAAGTCTTGGTCACACTGTGCTTGGAGATGTAGCAGATGCCTTGGCACAGTCACCATTATGAGTTCCAGGTATCACTTTCAAGAGTGCAGCACCATTTTCTCTGTGCCTTCTCTACCAAATAAATAGTCAGGGTATTTCCAGGCTGAAGCTCCACAGGCAGCTGCGTATCTCTCACAGTAACCAAGAGGTTCATTAGGTCATGTGCAGGTGAAGTCAGCTTTAAAGCAGCTAGGATCAAGATGAATTACGAACTTGTAATCTCCTTTTCCCAGGGAAAAGTGGGATTGGGATAGAAAAAGATGAAATTACATAAAGATTTGTACAGAGTATTCATCTGTAAGCACTAAAAGAGCAGATACCATAGCGAAACCACCCAGTGTTTGGACATCATTACAGCTGCAGATGGGACAGAACTGTGCCTAATGCCAGCAGCAGTGCTCAGACTGTTGTGAGTGAGGGTTGTCTTGAGACTCTGCACTGAGAAAATTCCTCTCCTGCATTACCTGAAGGCAAAAGTGGGAGAGACTCAGTAGAAGTAAATGCTGTGCAGGGCAAAATCTTACCTTCAATTGTCTTAACCTCAAAGATTAAGCAAGAGAATCAATACCAAGTAACTTATCTCTTTATCCTTAAGCTTGATAGGTTTTTGTTTATTTGCAAGTGTCTTAATCTATTGGCAGAAGAACTAAAGACCTATGGGATCCAGGATATATTTGTGCTTTGTACCAGAGGAGAGCTCTTAAAATACCGAGTACCGAACCTTATAGACAGCTACCAACAGCATGGGATCTGCGTGCACCATTATCCTATTCCTGATGGGGATGCTCCTGACATTGCCAGGTGCTGCAAAATTCTGGAAGAGCTCAGAAGCTGCCTGGAAAGTAACCGCAAAACAATCATACAGTAGGTTCTGGTTGCCTCCCTTTCCCTGTAAAAGAGGCCAGTTTCTTTCCAGATGCATGGCCAGTGGAAAATGAACACTGTCAAATGACAACTGCATTCTTGAGGGTTAGTTCAAACTGTGAAAAGCTGCTTGTTTCTCCTCATGCATCCTTTTGGAGCTAACTTTTCCTCTGTAAGATCTGAATCTCCCATTTTCCCCTGACTGCCTCCAGCAAGTGCTTCAAAGCATGTGTTGAGTGGCACCATATGACTCCTGGCTGCTAGCCTGGTTGGATGCCAGGTATACAACACGGGTTGTAAGCTAAAGCAGCTGTTGTCAGAGGATAACACACTCTTGGACTGTTTATCAGGGACTTGGTGGGTTCCAGCAGTGCAAAATTCACTCTAAATTACCTCAGATTGGTTTAAAGTAATTTCTTTAGACACTTATAGCTGAGCTCAGGGTAGAGGGGAAGAGCTTTCCATGTTCCCTGAACGACTGGCCTGTCATTCCCCTGAATGACAGCTCCCCTCACAGACACCTGCCGAGCACTGGGCTTCCTGCTGATGCTTGACCCTGCTGCTATCAGCTCAGAACTTATCATCAAAGCCTGAATCTGGAGTAGGATTTGGAAAAAAAAAAAAAAAAGTGGGACTGTCCAGTTTCCTGCCCTTTTCTGCCCTCCTGTGACTTTGGGGCTATCAGCACGGATGAGGGGGATCTTTAAAATTGCAGCTCGTCTAGAAAGACACTGCTTAAGGAAGGTCTGAAGAATAAATGGGAGATAGCCCTGGAGGTGTAGTCTGCCTTTCTTGTACTGCTGTTCCCCTTGGTTTATGTTAAGGTTTATATTAAGAATTATGTCTATATATTTATATACCTGGGGGCTCTGGGTGTTACAGGGTCCTACAGCTTGTTACAGCCAAATGTTCTCTTCTCTTCCAGCTGTTATGGTGGCCTCGGACGCTCGTGTCTCAGTAAGTAGTTGCTTTCCCCCTCTCCGTGCCTGACTAACCCCCCACTACAAACCCAGTCTTGGAGACTGCACTGTCTAAAGGGGCCAAATTCTGCTTGGAAGCTTGGGGTTGATGGAAAATTCCTCCTGTTTCTGACTCTTCCTCCATTTTCACTGCAAACTTTAGTCACCTCTGACTGGTGGGATTGCACTTTTCTCATCTTCCTTGAATATCTCAAGAGGAGATGAGCCTGTTCCTTTGCATCTTTCCTGAGCCCAATGTTCCCTCTAAAGCTTTTGGGGGTGTTACTGTGTGTGCCCAAGAAGGAAGGGGTAGTGATACTGCCAAAAATGGCAACCAGAAGACACAAAGGGGAATTAACTGGGTGCACTGGGACTTGTTCTTGGAATTACTTTAGAATTTGCCTCCTAAACACTGCTAGGAAGGTGGGGGAGGGAAAAAGTGGAAGAGCTTTTCAGGCTTAGGCAGGAGCAGCTGCAGATGGGGCCAGTGCCATCAAATAGACTTCAGCAAAAGATCCAACAGGTCTGTGGCCCTGATATGATGAGGTTCAGTTTTGCTAGAGCTGTTTTCATGGAACAAACCTGTTCTGGTGGGAAAGTGGTGCTGTGCACAGCAAGAGGTGCTCGGTAGCCTACCCACATACATACCTTTCCCTTGCAGTAGCAGCGTGTCTCCTGCTTCAGCTTTCGGACGTGCTGGCACCTCAGCAAGCGATAGACAGCCTCAGGAACTTGAGAGGGTCTGGGGCCATACAAACCATCAAGGTAACGAGGCCACAGCAGGTAACACACGTGTCAAAAGCAGGGTGGGGAGCTCGGACAGTGTTCTCGGAGAGAACCCTTTGTGAAATGAAGAAGCTTCACAGCTGGTGCCCCTGCTGCGCTCTTGAGTTTGAGCTGTCAATTCTGCCTCTAATGAATCCAGCTCTTCTCTCTCCCTGCTCTTCACCATCACTAGGAGCTTGTTGCTTTCTCCTCCTTGTTCTCCCTGCTCATCACTCACTGAACTGTTGTCCCTTTTTCAGTTGCTCACATTCTTCTCACAACTTGGACATCTGCTTGATTTTTCTGCCTTGCTTTTGTTCCAGCTTCCTAACCTAGCTGGCCACGCTTGTCTTCTGCAGCTATCGCATCGATACACTGGCAGCAAAATGTATCCCTAGCACTAGCTGTTAAAAAGTACACAGAGGGAGGCCTAAATTGCTGAATATGTTGTGATTTTCTTCCTTTGGAGGGATTTTTAGCTACTCTCTGTACATATTTCTGTCAATACATGCCCTGGATGTTATGCTCCTGAAAGAAACAATTCCATACACAAGAAAGAGGAGCTGACATTTGCAAAGTTTACAAGATAGTTTCTGAGGTGAAAGCGTTGCCTAAAGACTGTCTCTTTGTTAGCTCTAAGCCTCTCTGGCAGGTAAATCTTACTTAAGCTACTTGTTGAAAATCAGTTTTCCCCAAGCTGGGGGGGGGGCAGGCAGGGAGCAGCTTGCATCCCCAGTTGGAGGTGGGGAAGGATATGAACAAATGTTACAATTGGAAGCCCTCAAAGTCACTTGGGGTAGATGATGTGTCCTTTAGCCTCTGCTGACAAACGATTTTTGTTTCATTGTGTACACCTGCATATTAATATTCCACAAAGTATTATGAGCTGGTCTAAAAAAGCTCTTACTATAAACTGTTATACATCCTCATACTAGATAAAGGCTGTGTTCTGCATCAGGAACTCCTTCTGGAGACACCGATATGCTTGGTGACCTAAATAAAGCAGCTTTGAATTCTGATGTGAAGCCCCCACCTATCAAGGACCATGGTTTTGCTTTACCTTGAGCTCACGTGTGCTCTTTGAGGAGCCAAGCCAGGATTTGTGTACTCTGTCTGAGGGGGAAAAATTCCAGAGGATTTGGTGTAAAAACTGACTAGAGGGTGTGGTTTTCATCTTGGGCTATCAAACAGCTTTTTAGGATGAGTAAAAGAAAGTTAATTTCCTCTGAAAGTAGAGAGCGCTCATTACAAATCTGGTTGTGCTTTTTCAGCAGTACAATTTCCTCCACGACTTTCGAGAGAACCTCGCCGCCCATCTGGCCACGAAGGACACGTCATTAAGATCTGTATCGCGATAATTACTGGCGTGGTGTATCTTTGCCTCTACGTGGCTGCAGCAGACACCTGGGCATCCGAAACACCTCGCTCCTGACCTTTAGAGCTTCTCATCGCTCCTGCCTGCGTGACCCTGCTACTCACTTCCGCATCTGTGTGTAAAGTGCTGGGGTGTGGGGGAAGGAAACCCCCCCGGGACCTGCAGCGTCTTCCTCTGCTTGGCAGAATTTCATACTCTCTGCCTTAAAAGGAGGTGGGAGTGTATTTGTGTTCATTGCTGGGGGCCTGCATCCTGATGAGCTTGTTGTCAATATAGTAATGACTCTCAGACAATGTCTCTTTCACTTTTCACTTCACTCGGTACCGGCAGCGCGTGCATCCGCCGCCGTTGAACCGGTGTGCTGGTATTTTCAAGCTGACGTCTATGGGCTGTTTCTGTAGCTGTGTGAGCCAGTCTCGGGACAGCACTTGTGTGTGGTGACACTAGAGAAAGTAAACAAATGCTCAGCTGGGAGCTGGAGAATCTCACAGGAACAGCCCCCATCCCTCCCATTTAATAATGTGCACTCAGAAGAACTGGAGAGGTTGAACGGATTCTTAAAGCAAACACTGAAACTAGTTCTGTCCAGTCTGAGGAAGCAGTGATCGCTCACTTCAGTGCCCAGGTATCCCCGATGCCCTGCAAGGTATGTTCTTGGGGCCCATGTCACCCATGCTGTGCCTCTCCTTGCTGGAGACAAACTGAGGGACTCAGGAGCTGTTGCCTCAAGGCTGAAGTTGCTGTGCAGCTGCTGTGAGCTGAGCATCAGCATCTCAACAGTCAGCATTCTGTCTGTCCTGCTGTGTCACCATCTCCTGTTCCCTTGCAGTTAGTTCTGTAATTACTTTTCTCCCCTCAGCAAATGCTTCAAGAAACCAACTCATTGCCTGCCCAGCGCCAGCACCGCCCAGGCAGTGCTGCTGTCCTGCTCCCAGGGTCACCTTCCCATGCTCCCCACAGAGCAGCGTGACTCTGATGTTCGTGTTGTATTCTGGTAAAAGTTTCAGTAACTTTTCAAGGTGGAAGCTGTGATGAGAGACCACCACAGCACTGGTGGCTTTCTGAAGTCGCTGCTTTGCTAACCTTACAATGTACAGCACTCTCTGAGCGTGTCTGAACTCAGACACTTGAACCCATGCTTAAAGGTGACTTCTACCAATTATATTTAATTAGCTCTCGCTACTCTTCCTTTCTCCCCTCCTCCTGCAAGCAACAAGGACCCTTCCAGAAATTTCCACAGCATGGAATCACTTACAGAGAATACTTTGTTCAAAATGTCCATTGTTCCTCCCCTGATGCTACACCCCAACACACAAACAGGAATCGGAGAGACAAAAGAAGCGTCTGTCTGTCTGTCCCTTCTTCAGTGCTGAATGCTTGCATCTGGAGGTATTCAGATATTAAGTGTCACACGGCTTTCTAAGATGACTTAGCAGGAAACTTGATGACAGGGAGAAATGATATTTTCTCTATAATCTTGCTTTCTGGAACTCCACTAATTAATTAATTGATTATTAATCAGGTAAAAAGCTTTAAACTGGTATTTTATGCACACTGGGCAATTCCATTGCAGAACTCCCTGTCTCAGCCTATCTTCCATAGTAGCTTATCAAACTTGCTCAATAAGCTACTGAAATAAGGGAAGAAAAGCTATTCACAGGCTGTTTAAGATGCCAAACCTGTAGCTCAGGACATCTGCAAGGGGTAGAGTTTACCCATCACATTCTCTGACTACCCAGGCAGAGACATTCAATGCCTGCCCTGTCCCGTGTCCTTTTTCCTCTGCCACTGCCCAGTACACCAGTACTGGAGTCCCCAGATTGCCAGTCAAACCCAGGGCAGCAACTCGTGCAACATTTATTCTACCACCCAGGAGGCCCAGAGTGAACAAATACACAGTTTATATATATAAAAAAAGTTTTACTAGAATGGGGAAACAAACTATCCATTAATCTCCAGCACAGGTAAAGGAAGAAGATTCCTACTGATTAGTCCTAAATGAAGCGGCCGTTCGCAGTCACGATTTACAACGCGGCATTGTCAGCTTAACTGAAACATCTGCCCCTGGCCCCATCTATTTATCTGCAAACCCATGAAAAAAAAACCAAACACAAAACAAAGAAAAAGCAAATAAGCAGGAAATCAGAGCTTCCCTTTTCCAGACATAACTTGATTCAGTGTTCTGTTTTTCAAAAGGTAATGCAATTATCCATCATAAAATAAGCAAACAAATCCAGCACGTATCCATTCAATTTAAAACCAAAACAAGGCACCAGGTAAAAGTAAGTGTTTCTGAATTTGAGATTATTTGGTTTTTATTATTATTTATTGCACTAAGGAACAGCAGGGCAGGTTCACAATCTCACTTTCTGCTTTGAAAAAGTCTGTAGTATTACTCTTAAGAGTATTGTCATCGTTGGACTTGATAAACGTTGTAGGTTTGACCGTTTGTTTATAAGACAGCACAGACATAAATCATAAAAAAAATAAGATCATCATTTAAATTCACTCCTTCATGGACAATTCAACTTCTCATTTCACAATGACACAGGCTTGAGATTAAAGCAAGACCAACATTCGGTGACAATACAGAAGTCTCTGAACCGTGCGCATACAGGGAAAGATTGACCAAAACCAAATAAACTAAACCAAACCAGAACTCCCATTTTTGCAACCGTGTCCACGAATTCATCTCTTAAGACCAGCGTCGCCTACAGGTAAATGACAGAGCGCTTCCAGTCCTTCCCAAGCACTCAGCAGCTACAGCTGATTGACAGGTAAGAGTGGGATACGCCAAGTCCAAATGTGCCACTACGAAGCCCAGCCTAAAGAAAATTCCTAGTGTCCTAAGGCTAGTCAGTAACAAATACCTACGTGAAGATTATGGCTGTTCCTCATGGAGTGCAAATTCCAACCTTTTCAAAACCTGGTAAATCTTTATATTAATTGACATGTAATTCTTTAATTTCAGCGTCCCAGTAAAATATAAGAAAACAGTCTTTCCACAAGTATAAAATGTGGAAACATTTTAAAAATAGGGGAGTCGTCGTTTTCTAACGCAAACGCGATCATCAGATACCGTATTTAATCTCGGTAAGAGGTTCTCGTTGTAAAGAATCCATGTTTTGTGGCTTTTGCATGCACTTAACTGGAACAAAGCTTGCTGAATGTCTTCTTAAGAGCTGACCAGAACATAAATCATGCTGGAAAAGAAAAATCAGAATGTTAAGATGCACCGTTTTGATTAGCGATACACATTTCACTATGCAGTTGTGCGTTCTAAGGAACGAATCTGCGCGAGGTAACGCGGAAGATCTTCCACGAAAGGCATCAGAAGGGCATTAGAAAACACAACATCAGCTGATGCCACAACCAGGTGTCTCTAGGCCAAGTGATGTCATAACAGAGGGCCTTGTGTCAACGCGATGCTCTCATGTTGAAAGTCTGAGCTGCTCTTAATTTTAGAATCCTGGAATGGTTTGGGTTTGAAGGGACCTTAAAGACCATCCAGTTCCAATCCCCCTGCCATGGCAGGGACACCTCCCACTAGAGCAGGGTGCTCAGAGCCCCATCCAGCCTGGGCTTCAAAGCCTCCAGGGATGGGGCTTCCACCACCTCTCTGGGCACCCTGTTCCAGTGCTCACCACCCTCATGGTGAGGAGATTCTTCCTACTGTCTGACCTGAATCGACCCCTCTCTAGTTTTAATCCATTCCCTCCAGTCCTATCACTGCCCAACAGCCTAAAAAGTCAGGCTTTATTATTATTTTTTTTTTTTAATCAAAGCTTTTTAATGAAAATACCAAGAGGGGTTATTATATTATGCTTAAAAGAAAAGCTTGGAGCTCTCAGGTCTCTAGTCGTGGTATACAATTCAAAATAATAGTTCTAACCAAATTAAGACTTGTGTTTTAAAAACACAATAAATGCTGATTGTGGATGGTTTTTCAGGAAAGTACAAAATTCCTACGTACAAAATTTATCTTGTGCACCGAGCCAAAATTTCAGACTGAAGATTATATGGAAGAGAGAGGAAAACAAACAAACCAACCAAACTTACCCATATAGGTAGTAAAAAAATGATAGAAGGTAGAATGCTAATTTGCACCATCCTTCTTTCTGGCAATAGGCTAAAATATCTGCATTCATGATGGTTGTAGGGTCATACAGACCAGGGCCACTCATCACAGGTCTACTCATGTACCTGAAAACGAGGCACAGTTAGTTTTGTGGTGACAGTGATGGGAGATACTGGCTCCTGCTCCCCACCCCTCTCACCACCCGCCAAGTAACACCAGAACTCAGACAAGAAATCAGACCCCTGACAGCAAAGTCCCTCAGCTCCACACAGGAGATGGTGATCCCCAAGAGCAATGTGAAACTCCAAACTAAATGGGCCTATAGAAAAGCTCCATATTCTTCTTAGTGGTAACCAGTGCCAGGACAAGGGGCAGTGGGCACAAACTGGAACCCAGGAGGTTCTGCCTGAACAGGAGGAAAGAACTGTTTGGTGTGAGAGTGTCAGAGCCTGTACCAGGCTGCCCAGAGAGGCTGTGGAGTCTCCTCCTCTGGAGAGATTCCAACCCCGCCTGGACCCTGCGCTGCTGGGCCCCCTGCTCTGGGTGACCCTGCTGGGTGGAGCAGGGGGGTGGCCCCAGAGCATCTCCAGAGGGCACTTCCAACCCCCACCATGCTGGGACTCTGTGACAGATGGTACCACCACAGCTCACCTCAGCCTTAAACCACACTGCACTCTGGTACACCAAAAGGAAACAGGACAAATTTATAAACAAAAGAAAAATGGGATTTGTTTTGAAAGACAAACCAGAGTCTAACCCTCTGTAACTAACCCACAGCCTCTACTCATTAATAAAACACACACTGGCTGCCATGCTGACAGAAAACTCATAAAGGTCAATATGAAACAACCCTGAAATGGCAGTTTAACGCAGGCTGACAGCAGAACACTCCTGCCTCCACTCCTGATCCCTCCTCATGCCAGCACTAGTGCAGCTCCAGCCATGCCGTGAAAGCTGGGTTACGTTTCAACCAGACCAGTTCCCTGCACAGTACTAACACCAGTGCAAGGAGAGGTGGTGCCTGTGTCCCAGTAATAGGAGGAAAGTGGGATTCCCACTTCTGCTGGCAATCCACAGGGTGAATCTGCAGTATCAGCACACCTCTGACATGTCACCTCTAACACACAACATGACTCGATTCTCACACAGCACAAGAGAAAAAAAAACACAACTAAAATTGACAAAGAAAGCAAAGTGATGGTTCTTAATTTATAGCCGTGACGTAAACTTCCTCCACGTCGCATCAGAAAGCATCTTTATTTGCCAAAGACACGGAACACTGAGCAGGAAGCACTGCAACGGGAGAATGAGTAACAATTAACGTGAGTACAGAGATACCAGACTCGTCAATATTACCTCCAAATATGATAAGCCAACAAAGGCATATTGAGACCCAGTGTAAGCCACTCTGCTGCACAGAGAAACATAACACAGAAGAATGCATGGATGAGGTACTCTGGAAGTACAAGCTGGAAAAGAAAAACATGAGTTAGAAGTTTCAATTACTCCCAGTGAAATGGGTGGTGTTTAATCTATTTTGGAGGTAAGCTATTGTTGAAATAACTAAATAAATAAATGAAAAGGTACTGAAAAAAACAACACTAACAAGAACATGACTGCAGCAAGTAAAAACAGCAAGTGGCAGCACGTGCCTTGCTGTTTTCACGTGATATTCATGAACCAAGAAGAAAAATATTTACAAAAATAAATGCTCGGCTCAATAATTTAATAGAAGCGATTAAAAGAAAACCAGTCCCAAGTGTGCTGTTCACAGATTCCACGCTTTATAGACAGCAAAGATCACCGGGATATTTCTGCTCATGCAACAGAGAAATATCAGTAGGAAACATGCTCCATGTAACAGTTTAGAGGCAAAAAGATGTTTTGCGTTTTCCCGCTCTGGCTTGGCATTCACGCGTGTGTCATTTTTCACATTCAGACTATTGCCAAGATGGAGGATCCTGGGCAGAGCTTTACGGACCCGAAGGAGCGGCAGCAGCGTTACCCACACCCTCTGCCCGGCCAGGCAGGGGCACGTACAGCTGCAGGTGTGTTCTCCTGCACAAGTACCTAACGTGCACACGTTAGAGCATCGTGCTTTCTGGCAGGAGCCCACGGAGCTAATTGTTCACTGGGTTACTATGAAATCACAGAGAGCGTGAAATGCCAGGTAGCATTAGTGTTATTAATAGGAACAAACGGAGAGATTCAGAGATTAGATGCATGCAGAGAGACAGCAAAATATCCCCCCCCACCACCACAAGAGCAACATCTTCTAGAACGAGTCACCCCGAAGTGGTATCATTCACCCCCTGAGCACCCAGTTCAGAAAGAAGCAAACCCGTAAGCTTCTGATTTCTCCAACTCAGGCCCACTACAGCAGCTCCTGAGGAAAAATGCTCCCTCTTTCTACCCCCAGATTTAAACTATGTGTGTGCACATCCATACGCAGCCACACCCCCCCCACTCTGCCCCTTCTGTGTGTGAGGTACTCATGCTGCACAGGATGGCTACACTGAACTTAAAGAGCTTTATAATATTGTTTTCATTCCTCTAAGCAAATGCTTCTTCTAAACCCCCCAAAATATCTTCCTAGAAATCTAAAAACTACCAACAGACATTCTCACCTCCTACTCCACTACAACATTCTGCTTCTCCAAGTGAAGAATAGCAAACAAAGCAAACACTTGCATCAGCATCAACAAAAACAAGCTGTCACACGTGAAATGTTTCAAATAAATATTTTCATCCATATCCTTCTTTGTATACTTACCATTTACAACCTGGCAATTATTTATAGTACAACCACCACCACCCCTAGCCAAACCACAACACATTTGACAGCCTGCTGAGACAGATTTACCAGGTCTGAAAAAAATCTGTAGCTTATTTAACCACACACATTTTTCTTTTCAAAACACATTTTTCTTTGTTTATTATACCCTACTCCCACACCAGAATACCTGTCTTTCTCAAATCTGCCACACTTTATCCTCCCTGGCTGACTAAAGGGAAATGAACTACATCATTTTCGACCAGGATATTTATCGGAGAAGCGAGGGAGGAAGAAATCTTGTTGCTGAGAAGAGACACGACTACAGTAGGAGCAGGGAAGAGAAGGCATCAACAGCGTACTAAGCAGTTACTATTTTGGGCTAATCTATCTACGGAGGTGTCTCCGTTCCTACGATGATTTTTGATTCTTTGCAAGCACTTGTGTGTTTCTCCAGCATCGTTTCCCAGATTCCCTCAAAAGCCTGGATCTTAACTTCACTTTTAGTGGCTAATCTACTTCCAGAAGAACAGCAAATATGAAGTCATTTATTATTTTCAGTTGACAAAGCTATCGTAAAAATGAACGCTACATGCACGTGGGTTAACAGAAGGTTAAGATTTGTGTTAAACATGCGCATTATAACACTCGAAAGGTTGCGGTAAGATCATAATGCATCGATGTAATGAGAATTCGCCCTCCCCCATTCTGCAGCAGAAATGACTGTAGAACAGACCAAGCAAGGGAAACTGTTAGATGCACAGCTGGCCAAGCAGCAAACCTCACTCCCTGCGATGCAATCCTCTGCCTGTCACCTCCTCCCCACCCCTTCTCATGCTGTAACACTCGCTCCCAATTTCTGTGCCCTGTGTCCAGTGGGCATCGTTTCCCCATCCCCAGCAACTGTAAGTTCATTTATTATCCACACGATTGACTTAACTCTTCAAAAGACAGTAAAGTGTGGCCCAGGCTGCACTGCTGCACTGCCCCTGCGTTCTGCCTCATCCTGGGCACGCCAAGGCAAAGCATAAACATCAGGAATGCACAAAAGCCTGTGCTATCAAACTATATGCTCTTTAACAAGCATCCTTTATTATTATTGGCCTGTTACAGATGCAGGCAGGTAAGTTTGCCTCAAATTCTTTACATAAGCCAAGGAATGTGAGAGTTGCATCCAAGAGAGGCCAGCAAGATAAACCCTTGATCCTGGGACATAAACCAAAGAAAGATAGCACCTATCACATTATGCCCACCTAAATCCTCGAACAAGATCAGAATTTAATTGGTCAGTGCTTAAAAAACAACTAGTCTGCTAGAATCTCAAGAGGTTGACACATCTTGCTTGAAAAGTGCTATTTATTTCTATCTGAAGTGGCTTCAGCTCATCGATAGGACATCTAACGGGCATTTAACAGTTTTCCCCACTTCACCCCGTAAGCAAGCAGAACTGTTTTGCACAACATATGGAAATCCATGAAGCTGTTATAAACCCCAACAAACAAATAACGAGCAGATGAACAGGCAGACTAAACAAAACAGCTTAATAGTATTACAAATGTTCCTAACAAAATGAAAGGGGAGCGGCATTAAAAACATTAAACTGAAAGCAGTACACACCTTTAATGCAATTTTGACTCTTTTAATCTTTTTGACCTTTTCAACTGTCTTTGTGCCGAAAATGTAGAAAGCAGATTGAAAGAATGTTAGTACGACAGCTGACAAGATCATCAGCAGATTAATAACAGTCAGAATATTCAACTTGAAAGTAAAGAATCACACAAAGTATTTTCCCTAGAACTTCTACTAAACAGCTTAGGCTTTGCCAACCCAGATGCAGTTCTATTGCCTGGTTTGGTTAGACCAAGATAACACCAAAAAGAAGCAGTTTATGTGTATTTATTTTAAAAAAAAGAAAGAAATAAAATGTTTAGCGTGCTACTTACAGGATTGAGAGTATTGCATTGGTCTATGGGATTCTTGTAATCAGTCTTCAGTTCATCAAATGCTATAATCTGAAAAAAAAAAACAAACAAAAAACAAAAAGAAATCAATTGATACTACTGCAATTCCTTCAGTCCAGGAGCAAGGATGTATTTTGCCCATGAAAAGTAACATTTTGGCACAGAGCCCAAACAGTCAACGGCTGCCATCCTGTTCAGGAATGTAATTTCTCATGAGTGGGTTCTAAGGTCATAAACCCACAGGTAAGAGACACATTTGCAATAGGTTATACAAACAAGAAAGCAGAAGGTACTTCAGGTGCTCAAAGACCTCTGCCCACACTCTACCTTCTCCCCTCCCCACCAGTAACAGATCTCCAAAGTCCCTTTCAGCCGTTTTTAACCCCACTTGCTGTGCACAGACCTCCTCTGTGCACCAATCCCACACATCACAAGTGACTCTCAGCTGCCAGCAGGAACCTGACACAGGGTTTGCTCATCAAGAAAAAGTAACAGTAGTCTTAAAATCAGCCAAATGTTTTGTCTCTTTAAAGCAAACGTTGACCTCATATATGTCCAAAAGATACATCCATAAAAAAAACCCAACTATCTATACCTGACCTTTCTGTGCCATGAAAATTAGACAAAGATGACGAACAAAAGGTGCTTCTCTGGAACAAATATACCAAATATTCCCCAAAAAAGTCTTAAGACAGACCATTTATCAATATAAGATTCATCTACACTCAGTATAAACCCCAATATGCTCAGAAGACAGGGCTGATACTACAACAGAACACTTTTTGTTCAGGATAACTACAGGGCTTGAAACGGCACCAAGAACAACACCGTCCTCGCCTGGAGCAGCTCCTCAGAGCCCAGCCCTGGTGGGTTCCTCTCTGGCTCTCCCTGTGTCAGGCTCAAGACAGAAAACTCTCCAGAGAATAAGAGGGTTTTTTTTTAATTTTAGAGACTTGATTGATTGATTTAAGTCTCTATCATCTAAAGCATGAGAAGCATGCAACGTGCAACTCGTTATTTCTGTGAAATAACAATCTTAATAATAAGCAGCAGAACTGACTTCGGACTAAAACATTTCCAACCACTATTTTAAAAAGGCTGCACTCGTTTAAAGCACCGTTTAAGGAAATGGATGCATCTCGCATCAGCACTTGAAAATCCATTTTTGTCTACAGATAAGCGCTTCCAGATTGCCTCAACGTAACGAGGAAGGTGGGGACCAGCCGGGATTCCTCGGCTCTCCCCAGGGCTCTGTGAGGCCGGGCTGTGACCAGCCCTTCCCCCGGGGAGCCCTTTCGCAGGCGTTCCCACGCAGAGAGGCGGCCCCCGGGAGCCTCTTGCCCCCTTTCTGGGCCGGACGGACCGACAGCGGCCCGGCACCCGCGGCCTGCACCGGCCTCCGCGGGACAATGGGCCCGGGGAGCGCCCGGGGCCTCCAGCCGGGGAGCGGCGGCGGCTCCGCGTCCAAAGGCGGCGGCGGCAGGACCCGCTCTCGGCCCGGCTGCTGTCCCCTCACAGCCCAGGCGGCGGGAAAGGGACGCGGGACACCCGCCCCTCAGGCCGCGCAGGGGGGACGGCGCTGAGTGTTGTGTATCGTGTGCCCCCCCAACTCACATGCCAGATGGCGAAGAAGATGAGGGCGGCGGTGAGCAGCAGCGCCAGCATATAGCAGAAGGCGGCGAACGTGAAGGCCATGGCGGCT
>JANHFX010007622.1:4613-48135 GCA_027560015.1 Chloroceryle amazona | reverse complement strand
GGGGCTCGGGGCTCTGGAGGCGCGGTGGTGGAGAAGCGGGGGGACTGCGGGTTTCCGAGCCCCCCTCCCTCCCCCGTGCTGCGGGCAGGGCTCCGCGCCGCGCTCGGCGCTCTCCCCTCGCCGAAGCGTCGGGAAGGGCACGGCGGGTGGATGGGGCTCCTCGACAGGGTGGGCTGCGGCTCCGTCCTGGAGGTCACGTCCTGTGTTGGTGGCATTGAGCGATATCCCGCGGTAGTCCTCTCCGGCGCTGTAGTCTGATCTCGGTGCTTCTTCTCTCCCTGTGTTTACTTACATATGCTATTTCTATAGCGGCTACCGTTCTAGCCTGTAGACCTCAGCGTGATTAAGGAAAATAATTTCTTATTTTGCCTGTGAATCACCGGGACTCCCGCTCCTGGGTGGAGGCTCTTCAGGGCAGACGGCTCTTCCCTCCTTTCCGGTCAGATTAGTCGGATTCCACCGCGGCCCCCCCGGCCCAGTCTCTCTAAATAGTCATGTAGTTCACATTTATTTGTCTCTTATGTTAGGTAACGCTAACTTCCTTCGTTTTCCTTTTCGTCTTGAACGCACGAGCTAAAAAATGTCTTCTCAGTTGTATGAGCTGCTGATCAGGTTTATGAGTACGTTGGTACTGATAGGTAATAGCTCTCTCTTTTTGATTGCTTTTTTTTTTTGGTATGTAATAGGGGCTTGCAAACACAACGTTCTGTCGAGACTAAATTTGCTTAGATTTGGCTTGAACATGTACTGACATTTGTTAGGTTTGGCTTGAAAGTGTACTGAAATTAATTTCTAGCTATGAAGAGTTGAACAGCTGAAATAGACAATCAGAGAGGAGGAGGAGCAATGGGGAGGGAGAGATCTGAAACACAGAGGTTAGGTAATTTGGCTGCTTTTCCACAGAAAGTATAAAAACTGGGAGTGGAACCCATCCTGCTATTATTTTTGAACCCATGTCTCTTTCTCGTTCCTCTCCCCCCTCTCCCCTTTACCCAGATGTTTCTGAATTGTTCATAAGTTACTCCCTTCATCAGCCTTCTTTGAGGTCTTTCTTACTTTCTCTAAAAGTAAACTTCTGAAAAGAGAAATCTGTCAGTCAGATTTGTATTTCCTCTGAGACTAAATGATAGTTTTCTGGTTTATGGAAATATTTGAAGTTTGTCCAAATGATATTAGCTTGTCATCAAGCTGTAAAGTAAGCAACAGAATCACTTCTGCTGGGAGGTCTTTTCTGTGTCTTCCTTTTCCTGAAATGCAGTTAATTTTTCTATTTAAAGGTAGATGTCAGAATGTCTGTGTTCTCCTTTTTTTTTTATCTTTTATTAAAATATTTCTCTTGGCTATCAGGACTGTGCTAGGTATCTTACGATGCTGGGAGGTCAAAACATAAATTCCATGATGCTGGCAGAAAGCTTCATTCTCAGAATGAAAAGCTGATTGAACAAATTGCAGGAGATAGTATTGAAGTGGCTTTTTAGAAAAAAAAGTATTTTTTTAAAAGGACAAACTGGTTATGTTAGGTACAGTACTGCTAAGAGAAGTATTTATGCTGCTGTGGTATTGGACTTGTATAAAATTATGATCTCGTTAATTTTATATGTTGGCTTTGGTAATAGTTTAGGCTGCAGTATATATACATGGGATGTCTGAAATTTAGCAAGCTGCTAAATCCTGTCATGGAAACCCAGTGAACTGCAGGAAATGAAACTGCTGCTTTCCACTGTGTCTTTGCCCATATAGTAAGAAGCAATGTATTTGGATTATTTTCTTGAGAGATATTTAGTATTTAAATCTTTAAAGCCTCAAGAGGAAATTTTCCAGTTTCACTGGCATCACTTTTGCTGGAAGGACTTCCTGCTGACTGAAATAATGTCTGCAAGTGGGTTTGCTGCAACAGATTCTTAGCTGCTACGTGTCGTGTATCATCACTACAGCGGTAACCAGTTAGAAAGCTACAAAGAATTTGGATTATTTTCCTCCCTCCCTTTGAGTGCCTTACCAGTGGATGAGGCCAAGACTGTTGTGTCTTGAGCCTCTCTGTCACACTAGGCAGATTTTATATCCTGTCTAGAAGATAAAACTATAACTTTATTTTGCTGGATTAATAATCATAATTTAAGTTTAACACCAACTTCAGCCATACTGTGAATTTCTCTGTCATATGTTTGATGGCAGGTTGCTTTGATTTCCTGTTTTGTGACTGGCCGTTGCTGCTGATCTTCACTGTGGGCCGTGGCAGTTTTTGCAGTTCACCTGATACATATGGGTGTAAACTTGTGAACAATTTAATGGACTTTCATGAAATAATTAGTAACTGATTTCCACAATTATTTTAGGATCCCACAATCCTTCACCTAGCAAGAAGGATCGCTGCTTTGACGATGGAGAAACATTTGATCTGTGTTGCCCTGAGCTTCTTGCAGGAAAGGTGGAAGTCCACAGAAAAGGAGGAAGGTGTCTGTAGTTGTTGTGTTGAACTTTGCGGAATAGTTCATGGAATATGCCAATAATTAACTTCCCTTTTAGAGAGGAAGCTGGAAAACAGGAAGCGGTGATGGGCAGGTTGTAGCAAGACCAGACTGGATTGCTTGTTCAAAACTGCTCCATTTTGTGGCACTGCAGTGGAAGTGTGCCAGCCTGAATGGCTGGGGAACTGTCATGTTCCCAGAGCCTTGATCAAGATGAATGATGCCATTCTTTTCAAGTATGGCTTCATAGTGTTTGCAGATGAAGGTGTGCATTGATGATGTGTTCTATATTCATCTTGCATTTTTGAGGTTATATTTCTAAACTTAATTTGATTCTGTTTTGTGAGGAGAGAAGATAAAGGAAATAAAGCTTTAACTGTTTCCTTTGTTGGGTTCCCAGTAATTAGCGTAGAATATGGGAAAACCGAGATGCTACTAGCTAAAAACACTTCAACCAACTTAGATTTAATTTATTCTGTGAATGGGAAAGGAGGATACTGATATGTACTGTGATAGTTCTGAATTTAAGGTTTCACTTTATACTGGAGGTGAGAGCTGGGAGCAAGTCTGCTGGAAAGTAGTTCATAGAATGAAGTGCTGTAGTTGTTTTGAGCCTGTGGAGTATTGGTGAGTTTACCTGAATATATCAGGCTAAGGTGACTTCTACTCTTAGTATTGTGTGGCTGAAGTAAGGGAATCTGGAACTGCTTTGTAGCAGCAGCATTTTGCAGGCAAACACAGTGCATTATAATCTGACACATAAAGCTTTAGCACAGTAAAGCAGACATTTACATTCAGGCTCACTTTCTGTTTGTCTGGCTTGGCTTTCCATACTTGACCTCAATTCAGCTGCCTCTCCCAAGAAGCTGAGAATCTGAATCAAGGGGTATGTGTGCAATGTCAGACAAAGTATTCCTATTGTTTCTGTGCTCTATGAAGTCTTTACAAATACAAAGTAACAGGGACTCAAAAATATTAATTTTCCTGTAAAACTTGAATAGGTGGTAGCTTTTTTGGCAGATGTGTTCAATTTTCCATTTGTGATGAATTTTGTTGTCTGCTCCGTTGAATGAAGCAACTGGTGCGTAGGCGCTTTCTTTGTGCTGAGAACCTCAGTCTTGGGACTGAATGGAGCAGTTGAGCATCATGGTAGTGAGTCCTTGCTGATGAGCTTGGTCATGTACAGTCGAGGGAAGGATGCTTAGAAATTGGTATACAGTGTCCACAGACATCCATCTACAGTTCATGCAGCTGTATTTAGTATAATCAGCTGGCCATAGATGACAAGTTGAAACTTTGAGATTAAGTCACTTTTGTTTTTATTTAAGATGAGCTCCATAGCGCATATATATATACTCATGGGAAAGTTGTTGCTTTTGAATTACATTGGCTTGTTGTTTCACTTGGAGTTCTATCAGACTGGGGCCCAGTCATTGTTGTGGCCTCTGGTTTGATACAATGCTAGATGTCTGTGACACTCATAATAAGAAAAGCAGTTTTATAAGCATATACAAGTTAGGGACTTGGATCACTTGAAGTTAAGAAAAATCTTGCTTGTAAAGTGGAGATTTTAATTTGTGCCATATACTTTTCTCGGGAGTGGTCTATCTTTGCTCCTCTTTTCAAGCATTAAATGTGTTTACTTCTCTCTGTACTTTTTTCTAGCTTCTGTCCCAGGCGCCTAATAATTGTAGAGCCAGAGCTGTTAGTTGTCTTTTATCTTTTGTTTCTATATGTGAGTTTGTGACTCTGAGGTAAGAAGCCAACCCTGGCTCTTTGGCCTGCAGGGATATTCCATGCAAGGTGTTGTTCACGGGCTTGGTCTGTGTTCTCTGCCTCTGGCTGTAAAGTGTCTGGACTTTGATACAATTAAAGAAGGTCCTTATAGGAGGAGGCCACTTTCTGAAGGCACTTCTCACCTCTTGAATACCTCTTGTATTGCCATGATACCTGAGGAATTATTAAACGTATCAAGATATCACTGATCAGAGATGATCTAAAGGTATGTTGTCATAGCATCAGGTGCAGGTCATTGGTTTGAAAGAGACCATTAGGTAGTGCTGGTTTTGCCTCAGATCCTGCATAAAAAAAGAAGTTTGTGTTACAAAATGAGATCCAACATTCTATTTGAAAGGCATAGAGGACAAAGTTATATTTTTTTGGGAGCTACTGAACAACTGTCAGGAAAATTTGAATAGAAGTAATATTCTGGACATTTGCTGTAGTCTGGTTTCAGACACTATGCACGTGTGATTGACCTGGTCAGGAAAAAGGGACCCTCAGTCAGTATACTGCCAGAGGCTGCAAAAAACATAGTTCTCTGTTTCACTCCTAATGCTCCAATTCTGCAGCAGAAGGACAGTACATGGAGAACTGGAGTCTTCCTTAGAAAGGCTGACCTAAAATAAAATCTACTTAGTATGTGCATCTAGTATCTGGAGCCTGATAAGGTCCTAGATACAATTTGCAACAGCTTTAATGCTTTTACTGCTCTGTATAAGCTCTTTGTTTTCATTGTACTGCTGCTATGAAAGGTCTTGAGCACCATCAATGATACTAGAAACATTTTGTAGGTGCTTTCATAATCAGAAATATATAAAGTGTGTCAGGATAGCAGTTTCAGTCTTCACCCGTAGTTTAAGTACAACCTGTAGCAAGGTGTTTTACCACGTATAGCTTAGGCAGGGTGATGGTGTGAAGTGAGTTATGTCAGTGAATTGTCTTCTGAGGGATTTTCAGTATGAAATGCTGGTGCAAAGTAACGCCTTGTCCGACACCATTACACTTATAAAAGTTTCCTTACCGGTAAGAAAACGTTACTGCATGTGATGCGACTCTTTCGGAGGGCGGTGGTAGTCCCTAAAACTTCTTTGGCATGAAGGAGGTGTAGCAAATTTTAACAGTGGACTTCGAGTGCTGACTTTTAATTTTTCAGCCTGTAGACCAGACACAGTTCTCAAAAATAAGAATTTACTCTCTGGCCTGTTCTTCCTAGGGATCTTTCACCTATGAATAGGGATAAGAAATAAAGCTGAATAAGCCCTTCTAGGAAAATGTTGGTTTCTTGCTTTCCCATGTTTCTTAATGCAGTCATACATCAGGTTTGGAAACACATCTGCTGTAAAATCAGTTCTAGAAAATCCCATTACATAAAGGTTGCATGTGTGGATTCCTTTCACATGACTGAAAGAAAGCGGTCTCTTCATAACGAGTATATCTTAATAGGTTTTATTCTTCTCAAATGTTGGGAGAAAGAGATACTGATGTTTTGGTTTCCATGCTGCAGGTACTTCTCAGGATTTGAGATACCACGATGTGTAATCTTAGCATGTTGCTTTAAATGATTGTGGTGTACCCTGCTTAAAAAACCAACAGTCTACAATCCCTGTGCTTCACTGTTGGGGAAATGGTATAGCGGATGAACATATGCTGTAACTGAGCAGGAATTAATTGTCAAAACCAACATCCAGCAGTATAAAGCATTCTTACCAGAATTTAATGTATGTAGGTACATAGACACACTTAAGAATCAGATGATGTCTTTGCCAGATAATAATCACAGAATGGTTTGGGCACTTGATCCCACTGTCCATGTCGCTGATAAAGATGTTAAATAGTGCTAGTCCCAATACCAACCCCTGAGGAACAGCACTTGTCACTGGTCTCCACTTGGACATCGAGCCTTTGACCACAATTGAGTGCAGCCATCCATCCAAATTCTTATTCACCAAGTGGTCCATCCGTCAGATCCATGTCTCTTCAATTTAGAGACAAGGGTGTTGTATGGGACAGTGTCAGATGCTTTGCGGAAGTCCAGGTAGAATAAGTAACACTACCCAGATTTTCCAGGAACACTCCCATGGAGGGATAAGGCACATAAGTATTTGACATGTATATTTTTTACCTTGTCTTAAGATGCCTTTGTGCAATCGTGAGATTTTAACACTGAAACTTCAAACACATCTCTCTCTGTAAACACTTGAAGCACCAGCCTATATTTAGGCCTTATTAAAATTGAGCAGTATGCTGTTTGTGTGAGTAATTCTTTGACATTACTGGGAAGACTTGTAGGGTAATAGAAGGAGGACAGAAATGTAAAACTAACCCTGGCTCACAGTTTTACTCATTACTAACTGATCAGCCAACACTCAGGCCAGGATGAGTGCTCAGAAGAAATGAGGATTGGAGCTCTGTTGTTCTGAGGATGCTCTACTATGTGAGGATCCAGTACTGCCCTAGATATTCTTGCCTTAGGATACGTAACCTGTGCCACCTTTATGTACAAAGTGGACTCAAGCAGCTGCAGAAGCTCATTTGAAGCACGCTGTACAAGTATTTAGGGGGAGATTGGGGTAAAATAATTTGAAAAAAAATATTGTCTTGGAGATTGCAGCATAGACTTCTAGTCTTTTTGAGGACAAATGGGAGGACTGAGGTAATTTGCCAAGAATTGTTGAGTTCACACTGTGTTGTGATAAGTAGCAGCTAAGATTTTTTTTCTTGAAACTATTGTAACTTGTTGCATAGGACTAACAATTTCAGGGTCACGTTTCCACAAAGCACATTCAACTGTGAAACTGGCTTTGGTCACATTAGCACTATATCCAGAACACAAGGTGGGCTGGAGGGTTTTTTAATTGCTTCATGCAGAAGGACTGTAGGAGATTGTGTCTTGCTGTCTAATTACCTTTACTTCTGATGATTAACAGTTGTAAAGAGGACCTGGTGGCTTTTCAGAAGAATTGTCTGGGCATATGTATTGGCCTTTCATCCCACCCGCCTCCCCGGTGAGGGGCTTAATACTTGAGTTCTGGGATAAGTTAGGGATTGTAATGGGCAAGTTGAGTAGAGGGGTGGAATGTTTCCATTTATATCTAGGTGATTATAATAACAGAGTAACTTGTATGTGACTTTTTTTTCCCTGCTACTGATGGAAGTCTTGTTATCTTAAATCTTTAAGTTTGAGACTTTGATTTAGGCCTTGTAACACAATTTGGATTTAGGCAGGAAATAATTTTATTGACAAACTGTTAATTACTGCTTCTTGCATTGAGAAGGATTAAATATAAATCTCCACAAGCAACTTGGGACAGCTGTAGTTTTAGGTCCTTAAGAGGTTTTTCCTTGAGACTATAGCTAGGAATTAGGATTTTCTGTAGTTCTAAGGAAGAAGGGAAAATAAATTCAGGTGATAAAGTTATTTTGCATAAAGATAACCATGCCGAATATCCACAATAAGGGTTACTTCTGTCAGTTATGCTAACTCTGCATTATCCAATATAAGGGTAGTAATAATGTCTTGAGAAGATAGGTTTTTGAAATAACTCTATTCAATTAATAACACTTTCAGTAGTTCTTCCAGATTGGTTTTATTATTTAAAAATATTAAACATCTGTATTTTCTTTGAATGGCATTAAGTACTAAAGATTTGAAAGCTGTGAAGCTCAGGTATACACTGAGAACCTCACTGAAGTCCCTTAAAGAGTATTATATATGTCTGCTCATAGGGATTTGCTCAATGAAGGAACATTTCCAGTCTCTGCTTGAAATACATTGGGCATTTGGAAACAGTTCTAGATTTCATTCAGGTGCTGGCATTATGCTGAGGGCATCAAGTCACTGATATTCATCTGGTCTTGGGAACATTTCTTCTTGTTGTGCTGGTAATGGTCATTCAAATCAAAGGGCTGGTTGGAATTTGGAAGGCCTTTCTCATCCTAAAATTATCTTTTTTTTTTTCCCCAGAAGAATGTTTGAAATGCAAATAACACCCAAACTTCTGGTAAATTTTTGTTGTATCATAGTTGAATGTTGATGGTGATTTGAATGCATTTCTAGTGTAGTATTTTAAAGACTATTGTAATATTGCATTGCACAATTAAATGCTGGTACTGGGCACATTTCTTTGGAAACTTATTCTCAAAAATGATGCTTTTTTATATCTCAGTTGTTAAATGGAGTATAGCAGGGAAAAAAATGAGATTACAGGAATGCAGTAACTACTGGAATGTGCTCTTGAGTTATTTTTTTTGTGAAATACAGGAGTTTCAGTGCTTGTTGTGCTTTACCTTGTCATACAAATCAGATATTTCACAATAGATATGTCTAAAATTGTTTTGTATAGACCTGGTTTAGTGTTCTACTTGTTCTACTTGTAAGCCTTCAGAATTTATAGGCCTGGTTGTATCTCTATTGATTTTGTGCCTATGAAGATTTCAGGGAGTAGAGAAATGCAGGAGAACCCTTTATGAGGAAAAGATAATGATCTGAATCTGACCTGTTAAGAACTGGGTAGGAGTTGGCAACAATTTCCCACTTAATTGCTCACGTAGGAGAGAATGACAGTGTTATTTAGGAAAGTCAGGGTAGCTTTTAAGATCATATTTATGAAACCCTCTATAAATTAGGGTGATATTATAGTTTTTAATCTGGTTATATTAATATCTGTTAAATGCAGAGTAAGTAAACTGATCACGTTTATAAAAGATACCACAGAATTCACTAGGGAGCAAAGTTAGATTTGGTCATTCATTATTATTTTAAAGGTTGCTCTGTTCCAACTTGGTGTCATAAAGTAGCATTTCAGTTCATGATCATGTAGTTTGAGGGTGTCCAAGAGACAGTTTAAGTGACTGCTGTCATGCCAGGTTTGTGCTGGAAATAGTTGTAGCTATTAGTGCAGAACTGCCATTTATATAGCTGCTCCTGAAAGAAATGAGGCTCTTGCTTATGCAGTGGGACTGTTGTCGCATAGCAACTACTGTGCTGAAAGCTTAAAATCAGATGCTCCCTTGAAGTTCACTGTGCCCTAATAATCCTTAATTTATCTGGGTCTTGCACTGCCTTTATCACAGTATTAGTGTATTCAGTAATATCTGTCATGTACATTTGCTTTTCTTCTTTTTTCCCCAAGCATAGAACTGTGTGGTGTTGTGCATTGTTGGTTTTGTGTTTTTTGGTATTTTTTTCTATATATCCCAATTTCCTCAAAGTTGAGCCTTAATAACACGATTAATCCCATTGAACCAAATTTGAGATAGAGTTCAAGCCTTTCATGGTCTGGCAGTAGAAGAAAAGCAAGGCTGCCACCCCTCGTACAGATGGTCTGATCCTGTACCATTCCAAGTGGTGGCTGTTGGTTGGCAAGGGGACACAGGTAGACCATTTGGCTAGCTGGTGTTCCTGTTGCTCCTAATTAATGGTAGCAAAGGATACCACAGGTGGATGATGGACATGGGTATTTGAGAGTATTGTAGGCAGACTGGGAAACTGGACAGTGAAAGAAAGCAGATCTAGTGAGAAACAAACTTCTGTTTGCTTAGTTACTGCATTCGGTAGTCAGCGAAGTATCTTATTTAATAAGTAGACTTGAAAGAAACTGAGGAAGGTATAGAGAAGCCTGACCTATATAAATTGCTTTGAAAAATACTTTGTATGAAAATAACATTTTCCACCCCTTGAAACATGCTAATATATACTCAAGTGTGTGTTCTCATGTCTGTACTTGATCTTGAGAATGCCAACACAATTTATCATCATTGTTTTTTCAGTATGTTCATGTTCTTGCCTGTGTACAGGGATCGACTTCAGATGTGCTGTGCTTAAATCTACACTGTAGTGTAAAACTTGCTTATTAAATATCAGTCTTCAGAGGTGATGAAGAATCTGCTTTAATAGCTGCTAATTAAATACCTCAGCCAGGGCTCTGAATTCTTTATGGTAGCATGTACTTTGTAAAAGTGGGTAAATAACAGCATAGAATCAGTATTTAATATTGTGAGGCTTTGAAAGAATACCTTGATAATACAGGACCATCTAGGTGCCATTTTGAGATGGAACATTTACTAGCACAGAGTTCTTTGTAAAGCATTATGTTGTGTTAACCTCCCAGTAACACACATAGTAACACAGACCCACTGCATCTCCTGCTTACTTCAATATAGTAGTGATGTCAGTCAGGCATCTTCCTCCTGCTTAAGGAGTTTGGATGTACCAGACCAAAGTAGTCTCGACTGTTTGTATTAACTGACGAGAGGCCTTATATTGTTGGCATTTTATATATAGTATTTTTTGAATCTGTTTTGCAGTTCCTTTCCTAAAGAACAGATTTTAACATCTGAATAGGTAGTAAGATGTAGTAGGTTTCTACTGTTTAGGGTCAAATTAAATATTGCAGAATTTTAAACTGAGATTATATACCAAGTTCATTAAGTAATCTGCTTTTAGAATCATGTTAAGATTCTTAATTTCGGTATTTATTATTAATTTGTGAGTGATATTTATTAGCTTTTATCCAGGTTAAACTAAAATTAATTAAACTTACAGTGTATTTTAACAGGGTATTTTTAATAAAGAAAATTGTTTTCTGTAATGACTATGGCCCTCTGCATTTAACTGAACAGAGTTCTTTCTGGTTGCTTTTTCAGTCATGATCTTATAATAAATAGCTGCCATTCTGTCATACTTTCAGAATTTATAAACAAAAGGAGGTCTTAAATGTCTCCTACCTTTTCAGTTAAGAGTCATTTTACTAAGCTCAAGTGGTGAAGCTCCGTTGGATGGAAATAGTTGAGAAATGCAAAAGAGGTTGTATTGCAGCAGATTTTTTCAGCACTTTTTAACACCAATTTCAATACTTATTCAGTGATGAAAGTCACTGATTATGTATTTATGCAAGCTATTAAGATAACTTCACTTATAATAAATTTTAGCCTAATTGCAGGTTGCCATCATTTTATACTTAATTTTACATTCATTTTTTTTTTAAAAGTGCAAATTAAAAAATATCACTTATTAATGACTACATAAGAGACTTCAAAGTTTATCCAAATAGAGATGGATTCTGTAATTCTTAGTAAGTAGCTCTTGTATTAGTCATCTGAAATGCTATTCTTTAAGTGCTGCAGAAACTTGCCTATGATAACTGGCATTTTTCTGGTATTAAAGCATCTTTTTATATCTTTGTATGTGAAATATGCTTTGTGCTTTTGCAAGTTTTGATGACTTCCATCTTCCTAATGAACTGTTAATGGTTAGCTGCCTTTTCAAAGGTGATCTTTGCTTTCCACTTTTTTCTAAAAAGAAAAAAAAAAAAAAACAAAAGCAAAAAAACAGCAACCAAAAAAAACCTCAAAACAAACCCCAAACTTCCATTACTTGCTCCAATTAATTATTGGTAGATCACACAGTTTCTTTGCTAGGGAATTATGCAAGATCCATAAAGTTAGGAAGTAACATAATGAATAGTATCAATATTTTTTTCCATCTTCATTCCAGGACTCTTACACTATGGGGTATGAGTGTAATTTGCATAAAAAGGTTAGAATTTTAGACTTGATAAATGTGCAGTTTTCTGTACAGAAAGAAGTTCAACCACAATGTGTTGTCTTTTTCATACGAAATAGCAGAATACACGTGCAGTGTGTCTAACGTACAATAAATGCAGTTTATGATTGTTAGTGCTCCTTGTCTCATTTTGGGTTAAACCAGAATACTGGCTTAATACGACCAGGAGCTTAACTCCTCCTAGTTGGATTTGCTGTGGTAACTTGTAACTTCAGTGGGATCATATGTGGGTGGGATCCTAAGCTGGAGTGAGCATGATAATGTTTATGCAAATAAATGTCCTGGCCATGCTGCTGTAGTTGTGGCAGTCCAAGGGCTTGGATGTTTGTAGGTATAGATAATATCTTGTACTAAGCCACCTAATAGAATTACAATACATGTACTTTTGGGTGCATAAGCCCCTTGTCAGCTTTTGAAAGGATGCGGTAAGGTTGAAAGCAGTAAAGCAAATTTTGCAGAATTGCTCCAAGTTTCTGTAGAAGCTGGTCATAAAAGACCATCTAGAAGATATGGAGCAGGGGAGGATGCTAATGAGAAGTGATTAATGCTCATCTTCTGTGGGGAGCAGGAAGACACTGTAAAATTCATGTTAGCCTTGTGGGCATCAGAAAGGAGACATTATAGTGTATCATAAACCAAAAATAAAAGTTTGATAGCTTTTCTTTTTAGCGTGTTACACAATTAACAGCTGAGGTGTTTTATACTCCCCTCTTAAGGATCTGGTCTGGAGTCAGTCTTTGAATAGCAGTCTTTTAAGACAGGATAGTGATCCATTTTGTGTATTAAGATGTGCTTTTGCTTTCCAACTTCATGTAATGATTTACTTTTGCTTGGCTAGCTTTCCCAAATGCATTTGATACAGTGGATAAAACATTCTACTGGGAAGAATATATATCATAATTCTGGTGATGTGTTCCTGGGTGTTTACTGGTCAGGGGAAATGTGCATCTGCTCTGGGCTGACTTCTTGTTTCAGTGAAGTTGGTGGTGATGGTGAGGAAGTTGTTTGAAAATTAGGTGGGATGGATTTGGAAAAACATTTTTAAATAATAATTTGAATTGTTAATAACTGGTAGCATAAATATTTACTTTTTTTATTTGGTAGTAAAGTTACCTCTTATTATTTGGTTTCAGTTAGAAGTTCAAAGGAATCTCTTAAATTTCATCTGAAGCTGTATTACCTGTGTATGTTTGTTATGGTAGTTTAGCTAATGACTTCACAAAATGCTTCTATTTGTGGTTTAGGTAATTTTGAGTCTACTTAGTAAGGTTACAGAACATCTGAGGGAAGTAAACATAAGTCAGCTGCTACATTCCTTTTTCTTCTTGATTCTTACAGATGGAAAAATATATGGGTGTTATGTAGAAGATTTAAATGAATATAAATGGTTCACTGAGAGCCCTCTTCAGAGATTTTTTTTTTTTGTCTCTTCAGAATTTTGACTAAAAGCTGATGAGTAGCCTCACATCATGGTTGATCTGTCTGAACAATTCTTAGTATCTACAGATGGAGTATTCATGCTCACTAATGAGGTTAGGGTGCCAGAGCTATTGTGGAAACTAGAAACAGCATCACTTGTTTGAAAACCTTCCTTTTTTGGTTAACTTTTATTGTCAAATAGATAATACAATAATAGTTGTACAGAAAATCTGTGATCTTCTGAAAGTATGCTAATGCTCTTTAAAGCAGTGTTTTGATTATGTCAGTTTATGTCTTGCATGTAATTAAAAGAAATAAATATTATGTAAGTGTTCTGTGAAACAGGATGAAAATCTCTTAATTACTTTTCGTAGGGCTTTTTTAAGGTTTAAGTAGTAGGTGGACAAGTTTGTATGTCCATTAACTAGTGATCAGCTTCTGACTTCCTTTATTTTTGAAGTTTCATATGTGCTATGTTCTGTTGTCCAATGTTCTCATTGATACTCAGATGTTCTCATGAAGTCCACTCAGTCCAAGTCACGTGACAAGGTTAAACTTTAACACTGGTGTAATATCTAAATCTATTTTAATCAGATATAGTCCAATACTCTTCCAGTCCCTGTGGCAGTACCTTTTTAAAAAGAAACAACAAAAACAAACCCTGAAGATGTATGCTGTTGTCTCCTAGGGAACCACATATCTTTGTTCCTGACTTAAGATAAAACCAGGGATGAAAACAGGTTCAATTCCCCTGCAAAGACTTACAGGTTTTATAAAATGCCATTTGAGGTTTTTGATCCTGTGTGAGTAATAATAACCTGACTCAAACAGAAAATGTTTTGTAGAATGTTTATACATAAAACTTTTAAAAATTATTTGGAAGTGTGCTTGCAAAATGGAGACAAAAATCCCTAGTGAATCTCAAGAAATAGAAATTGGGGTGGATCTGATTAGCTCCATTGCACTTGTGAAAGCAGCTTGTATAGTTGGCAAACTGGCAAAAATGCATTTATTGAAAGAAACACTACTGCTTTATAGTAATATATTTTGAATTGGTAGAGTTTGAGGATTTCTTCTAGCTGACATTTCTCTTAGGACAGGTGTGTTAGCTCATGGGAAGTGTCTTCAAAAAGACCAAATTTCTAATATCTGTGTTTAGATAGTTGTATAAATTTGTTGACGTAAACAGAATCCTGAGGTTTGGAACTCTCACTGTTCACCACCCACTTCAGTAAATCAAATTTGCAGTGGCCTCTTAACTTGATTCAGGTATGCTCACAGTGGTTCAAGAAGGTGATAGAGCACAGATATGTTTTGCCAGGATGTTCTTTCTGTTCCGTTTCCCCTTACTTTTGATCATATCCACAGAGTTAAATGTTCAAATTCTATCTTTTCGATAAATGCAGATGGGTAACATGTTTTGAAGGGACTTCTTAAAATGCTAAATATATTTATACAATGCATACATGTTTGTCTTTAGGAGAAGGAGCTACAGCTGAAGTTTCCTCATCTTTCGTGGTCCTGTCTCTATGTACTCTAGTAGTACTGGTAATACTGCTTGCAAACTGTGTCTCCTGCTGTAAAGATCCTGAGATAGATTTCAAGGTAAGCATCTGAAGTTACAAATGTATATACAGGTGGCATTCCTAGCTGCATTCAGATATCTAGAATAGTTAGTTGTTTGCTGATACTCTGCGCTTACTGACATTTCAGTGTCACTGAAAATTCTTCTGAAGCAGCCAGCAACTGTATTGCTACAGGCTGTGAAGCCTTGTTGCAACCATTTATTTTAAATACTCGGTCTATGCTGCAGTAAGGATCCTTCATGTCTTCAAAATCATCACTAGCTATCAGGATCAGCAGTAAAAGTATGCCCTTGAAACAATTTTGCTGTAAAGAGTCTTTTTTGTTGTTTTTCTGTGTATTATTTTAATGTGTTTTTCTTAGTCTACTGACAGGGTTTATGACACTCCTGTCAAATAAGAATACTGAAGATACTGCAGCAGAACTCTTGAGGAGAAATTGTTATCATCAGAGAACAGTTACTTTTGGAACACTGGTTATTGGTGTTCCTAAAATTAAGTGCTGCTCTAATTGGAGAATATTTGGCCTTGACAGTTCATAGTAATTAATTCAAAGCCAGGGGTAGAATTTAAAGTAGAATGAAACCATCACCCCCTTGCCCATCCCTCCCCCAGGAAAAAAAAAACAAAAAGACACTAATCTCTCCTCCCCAGATAAACCCAAACAAAACCCCACTTTTTCTTAAAAACAATACTTGATAACTTCAAATCAGTAATAAATTGAAAATAAGGAATAGAAAACTAAAAATGTGTCACCATCACTGGAGAAAAGCTAAGCCTCTTTAGCATTGTTCATTAAAACTAGAAGAAATTTATTAGTGCTAATTTTGAGGTAAACATCAACTTGTTTACTAAGTTGTTGTTTTGGGGTTGTTTTTTTTTCAGGAATTTGAAGATAACTTTGATGATGAAATAGATTTTACACCTCCAGCAGAAGATACTCCATCTGTTCAGTCTCCAGCAGAAGTGTTTACTCTTTCAGTTCCCAATATTACTTTACCAACTCCCTCCCAGTTTCCATCTCGTACAGGTAAAATACTGGGGTTTTCTAATTAAAAAATGCAAAAGCAGTCAGTGTCAAAAATGGACTCTTGCTGATGATGTTTGACTTTACTGTAGCAAGCTAATTGTTATAAATTTATGTAAACTGAGTAAATATATAGAGTATAGGTTAAGTGAAATATTATTCCAAAATTATTAACTTATGACAGGGTGCCATGTAAGGTTTCCTAAGAGAATGAAACTGGTTCAGTTAAAGTTCTTGAATACTTTCATTATGCCCCTATATACTTACAAAGGGTTTGAAGTACTCTAGGACATCAGAGACTAAAGTTTAATGACAACTTAGCGATGAAGAAAACTACTAAAGAGCAGAAGTCACTAGGTCATTAACCTTAAATGAAAACAAGAGTGAATCTCTTACAGGACAGCAGTGCTATTGTTTCAGCAGTATCGCTTTCTGAATGTCACTGTGCATGTGATATTGATAAGATGGAGCATTAGATTTCCCTGCGTGAATGATTTTTTTGGAATGTATTCTTTAAAAACACAATTTTTGTCAAAGGAAACTTAACATCTTAAATATTACAAGCATAGTTTAGCCTAAACTAGTTGTTCTCATAGTACTTCATGTATGATTTTTATGTATATTGCTTGTGTTGCTTAATCATTAGATGTTCAGGGAAGCTTCTAGCATAATTTCTGTACCTACAAATTTCAGGAAACTGTCAGTGTACCTTCAGTGCAAAAGAAGTGTTTTAATGGGGGGGAAAAGGATCTGTGAAAAATTTTGTCGGCTCTCCTATGTTGCCATAATTGTTCAAACTATACTTTCTGCCACTAGAAGTTATTTGCCAGAAGACCGTGTACTTTAGCAAGGTATGCTGGTAAAAATGTAGTTGTATTAATGCAGCCTTCTCTGTGCTTAGGAGTGCATTGACAGTGTATTATGCAATTATAACTGGTTCAGTAAATTAGTAGTAATTTAAATATGGTTTATGAAAGTAAAAATGTGGGCTGAAATTCTCAGACAGGTAGTAATGATGGAAAGCTTTTGTGTACATCTATTAGCGTTCCTAACCTATTAAGCAGCCGAGGGATAAATAAACACCACTGAATCTCTTCTGTAGCATAGAATCTGCAGTTGTTACTGTCCATCCTCTGCCAAGATCTAGGTCTTGTTTTCTGTCGTGTTCCTCTATGGGATCTTTATGTGAAGTATTTTTAGTCAGAAAATGTCCTCTTTCCAGATGGTAGCTGTAAGTAGGGCAATTGGGCTGAAGAATAAAGCAGTCAAACTCTTTCTCTTAAAATGGTAACTCTATAACTATCAATGTTAAGATGTACAAGCAATGAGTGTTGTCTTGAATTTTGTACTTCTATTTATGTAGGAGACTTTTGTAAGTAGGTTATTTGCTCTACCCAGCTAGAGGGTACAATGCACTTGCACATAGGAGTTAGATCTCAGCCTTTTTACTTTCTTCCTGAATGTGTTAAAAAATTAAAAGGTTTTCATTTCATAAGGAGAAGAGCCACTGTTTTTGTAGATGGTGTATTTTAGTATGGGTAAGAAGCTGGAGCTGAGAAAAGCTTCACTTGAGTGCTATTGTCACAGCATTACCTTTGTACTTTATGTACGTCTGGGTTTTCTTACTGATCTCAGTGTGTGCATGTTAATTGGAATAAATATTGTAGGAGCTTGTGTTATTCCATCATCAGTTAACAGTTTGGTCATCTGACTGGTTTGAAATGGGTTACATTTGTTTCATTGTATGTGACAGATGGATCAAAGTCTCAAGTTGCACGGCAGAGTCTAAACTACATCCAGGAAATTGGAAATGGTTGGTTTGGAAAGGTGAGAAATTACTTTTTAATATTATACTGCAGTTTGAGTCTTACTCCTAACTGACTAGGCTACTGTATTTCCTTTTAAAGTGGTACTCCGGGGGGGGGAAGGGCAAAATAATAATGCAAGCTGAAAGTAAATATTTCCTGGCATGCACTTTTTGATAGCACTAGAAAGTGCTTCTTTAATTTACATGTAGAGTCTTACCAGAGTTACTAAGTAGACATTTCAGTTTTGTGGATTTGAATTAATACATTTCTGATATTACCAAGTCTTTCTAGGAAAGAAATAAATAAAAAAGTGTTCTTCACTAGAAAACTTGTTTTCTGAAAGTTGCTATGTAGATCAGTTGTCAAGATTATCAAGATTATTATCAAAGCATGTGTTGACAAAAGAGCCAGAAAGCCTTTCTTACAGCATGTCTTTAGCTCTTGTTTTTCTTTGCAGGAAAAGTCCAGTTTTTCCCCCCTCTGATAAAAACCAAAATGGTTATCTTTTTCTCAGGTACTCCTTGGAGAGATCTACACTGGCACTAGTGTAGCAAGGGTAATAGTGAAGGAGTTGAAGGCAAGTGCAGGTCCCAAGGAGCAAGAACAGTTTTTAAGAAATGGAGAACCATATTAGTAAGTAATGCTTCACAGTTTGGTTAACTTGCACACTTCATACTACTGCACAGAAATTATGAATTACAGACATTTCTTTTATTTCAGTGTTATGTCCCTACTTGCTCTCCCTTATAACTGAAATTCTTGTCTTTTAAATAAGACAAGTGTGCAAAACACTTTTAATATGAGCTGTGAAATACTTTGAGTGAAACACAGTCAATCCAAAGTGAGCAAAAGCTAAGTTTGCTTAGAAATAAAAATAAGCTCCTTGTTTAAATGATTGGTAGTTATTGTTAATGACGGGGAAACACACTTGGTTTGATTGATGCAGCAATACAAAGGACATACAACAGTGTAAATGGAATCTGTGACTTTGGATACTTGCACATTCCGTTCATGTTGCCCCCCCTCCCCGGTGTTATGTGTTGATACTTGTGGTAGGGATTTCAGTGTGTTGCAGTGTACTGCAAATAATGTACAATGTGATCTTTCTGGCTTTAACTGTATTTTTTCACTCCAGCATTCTTCAACATCCAAATGTTCTCCAGTGCATTGGGCAATGTGTGGAAGCCATTCCTTATCTCCTAGTTTTTGAGTTCTGTGACTTGGTAAGTGCATTTACACAAAGGCTGTGGCTGGTTTTCTGTTGGTGTGAATTGTATGTAGTGTATTTATTGCCCTTCACTCATGAAATTATTTTTTTTCTTGGAAGTTTTTTGAATAACTGCAGTCTCAGAAGACTATTTTTTTGTTTAGAGACAGACTGCAAGTATAATTTTTTGTTTATATTCTTTTCAGTTCTTCATGTAAATTCTAGGTGCTTGTGGAATGTTCTGAAGAGGAAAAGAGCTGTTCTTTCTTTGATAACGGAATTACTAGTCTCTTTCAGTCTGCCAACGTCATGTTACAGGGAGCTTGGAGGGGAAAGGAGGTCATGGAAGGAAGCCTTTTATTGCAGTCCAGTATCACATGCACATGCTCACAATCACATCCTAAATTTTGTTTGCTCTGTGCAGCTTTAATGTACTTTTATTACCATTTCCATAATTAACATTTTCAAAGAAACAATTTCTTCCCTTTTGCCTTTCCCTCTTTCAGAGTACCCAAATTTTATCCATGCTGTGTGGCTTTGGGCTAAAATGCAGTTGTGGGCTCACTTCCAGAATCAGTCATGAGTGTGTTCCAATAACTAGAGTTTCCATTATCATCCTATTCTCTTCCTGATTCTTTCTGTTACTGTATTCTTATTTCCTCTATTCTTAACCCTTCTTTTCTTTTCCACTCTCCCCCAAGCAACTGCCTTATTATGCTTTCTGAACACCAAAAGAAATGTTAAGAGCACAGTAAAGGATGTTCTCACTGCTTTCTGCTCTGCTGTTAGTGCTGAAGATGGGAAGGATAGTTGCACAAAAACCTTGCTCAGCCACTGCTTTCCTGGGCATGTGATGGAATTTGCGTCAGTGGTGGGAGAAGGGGGGTGGTTTACACTTACAGAAACTTTAAAATGTGCCCTGTATACACGAGAGTCTGTAGAGACATGAATTTGAATTGGAAAGACTTGATTTGTTTTATTGTAGCAAAATGCATTATTAAAAACCACCCAAACCCAGAACTCCAGGTGTCTGTCTAAACATTGGCTCAATATCTGCTTTTAAAGTTTGTGGTCTAGGTGTCATATAAATCAGGGTTCCTTGAAAAATGTCGAGCCAAAAATGAACTCAGAAGCATGTGTCTATGTTATTAAGAAATAATTCTTTCAGAAGTAAGATAGCTTGCATTTTAAAATTCAACAAGAATTTTTTATGAGTGTCACTACTACATTATTTTCCTTTTAACTCAGGTGCATAAATATAGTTCTGGTTGCATCAGTTGCCTCAAGGAGCTGAAATAAGAGTTAATATGAACTTTTGAGTTTTCTTGAGAAAAATCAGTTAATCTGTGACCTTAAATAACTGTTTTTCACTACTGCTCTTTTGCTCAAACTTATTAGCTGTGGTAATGAGGCAGAAGTGCTGATAAAATAATTGTTTTCTAAATGGAAGAAATGCCTGAACTTTGAAAGCAAATGATTAAAGTGAATTGCTCTGTTTTTGCTGTGAATTAAAAAGTAGGTGCCTAAGTTTAACCAGGTAATGGGTTTTACAGTTTTTCAGTATGTAGAAATGGAATACTACTTAACAATTTTAAACCTGCTACTCGAATTGGAGGTTCTTAAAAAGATTAGCATTTTATAGACTCTGATAGATATACATCCAAATATTTAATCAGTTTTAATTGCTGCTATGTTTTTAAATAGTTATGCTATTTAATCCCACTTTGAATTTGAAGATGGAGTAACTTTTAAAGTTTGCCCTACTTTAACTATACAGGAAAAAAATAATATCCTTGTTTGATGCATGATGATTAATGCCAAAAATTGTCATGATCCTGCAGAGTAATCTGGAAAGGATTTTACTTAAGGGGATAAAACAGATTTTCCCTTTAACTGGGGGCTGTAAGCTTGACAGCCAAAATGGTAGTTTCAGAAATTCAAATGTAGTTAGATAATTTCTGTGGAATGGGAAATAAGTCTCTGATAATTTCTATTCCAAGTGAACTAAAACTTGGTTTTAGAAAAATATCTATTATAGCAAGTTAAGCATGACTTCCATACTGGAAGTCTGCCTCACTTGGAGTTCTGACTTGGTAGAGCTGAGTATCCCCTAGACATCATAGTATGTTATTCACTGTGCACACAAATACACAGAGGCTAGGCAGACAAAACAGTGTTCACTTGAATAGAGATTGAGATGAGTGCAGTCAGTTAGCTCAGTATTGCTGAAGTGAGGGGAGAGGAGATGTGAAGAAGGGAGAAATGTGAAGGAAGCCAGACAGCGCCATTTGGAATAGAAGGTGCAGTTAGATAGCTCTTTTAGTAGACAGGTTTGTAGTGGCATGTCACTAGGCCGATACTCTAGAAGCTGCTTTTTATTGTTGTGGCTGGGATGGCAGTTACTTGCATTTTTTTATGCTTTCTGTAAGTGACCTTGAAAGCTGGTGGCTTCTCTTGTATTTTTTTTTTCCTGAAATTTGGTAAATCAGGGGGTGTGGAGATGCTTCCAAAACACACAAGACTCTGATTCCTCATCAGAAAGACAAGAGGGACGTAGGCAGTTGAAGTGGTTAACTAAAGGTTCTAGTGTCTGTGGTGACTCTAATATTGTTCAAATGGGAAGGATGAGAAGCATATTCCTGTTTTGCTAGAAGTAGTAGGATGCTATGCTAAAGCTCTTCACCTTGTGTTACTGGTGTTGTGTATATATATACAACAAAGGATAAACTTATTTTAATCCTTGTACTTACGTGATTAAGAATTTGACAGTTAAGAAAAAGGGTGCCAAATATGTCGAATGTGGATAGGAAGTTTAAATGTCTTCAGATGACAAGCTCTTTTGAGGTGCTTTCAGCAATGTAGACCTCATTTTGGAAGTTGGGCACATTAGGTAATGAAAAAATGTGGCTATTCTACTGACCAGCATGAACTGGAGTTTCTTTGCACTCCTTCAAATTCATGGCCTATCACAGCATGTCCCCCTTTTTGCAACTTCTCTTACTAGGATCGTAGCCTTTTTAGGGCCACTTGACTTTGTCTTGGCTGCTGAGACAACCCTGTTGGATTATCAGTTCCCAGGCTCCTTGGCACTGAAAGGTCTTGGATCAGAGACACTGGAAACTGTAGTGTGGAGATACCTGAGCTAACTTGTCGTGGTAGCGATGCTGAATGTCATGCAGGTTAACTTACTTGTGATCTTGGCTGTATAAATGACTTCTACATTTCTGTTAGTCGAGCTTGTTTGGTTTGATATTCAGTAACTGTATTTGCTAACTTTTAGCCTGTTTCATAATGTAACCCCAAAATTGCTTTGTCTCTTGCCTTGCAGAGCTGGGCAAGAAGGAAGAGAGGTCAGCTGCACATAAGTGATTTAAGCTTTTAAATCCTAATTTTCCTTTGCCTGTTTAAAAATGTGTTTTGTTTTGTTAAAAAAAGGTAGATATAAAAAGTGTGTATTAATAAAGTCTTAGACCACCCCCTTTAACCTCCCCTCCCCATATTACTTTGCTTTGTGTCTTGGTGCAATCTTCTGTGAACAGTTAACTGTTCACTGTTAAATATTGTAGAATGATGCCAGATTAAAAATAGTGATAGCTGGCTTATTAATTTTAATATATTACTCGGCTGTGTGTGGCCAGCATTTTGTCAGCACAGCAAATCCCCTAATGGATTGACATAATTTATGAGTAAAAGAAAGTTATTCAGATGTGGAAGTAGCATGTATATTGTGAGGCTGATTTGACTATCAAATTTTTACAGAAATTCTTCAAGGTTTGCAATTCCCTGAGCAGATGAGATCAGCAGGCTGCAGTGTTTGCATAGAATGCCCTGTAGCTTGCTTTAGGGATGCTGCTGTTGGTGGAAGGTGCCTGCCTGCAGTGGTTGGTTCTTTATTTTGTTTGGACTTTTTCTTATTACTGACACTTGAAAATATTTTCAGCTCAAAGAATCTTTGCAATGAAAACTTATTAACCAAAGAGTTCAACAAATCTGTTTAATAATTGCAGTCGATACCAATTGGGCAAATAATAGATGTATCAGTGGTGTATGGTCTAAAAAAAATAAGAGGGGATGACAATTCATGTTAACTTCAGAAATCATGTCTGTTGCCTTTGAAGACTTTGTGCCCTTGAAACTGTTTCATATTTCTTAAACTTACATATCTCTAAACAGCTTCCTGATGGTATAGGTGCTTTACACCATACACCAGTTTCAGGCATTTTAATGGTGGTGACGGCAGGCGCTTACACTGACAAGCAGCGTTGGAGAGGGGAGGCAGGAGTAGTATTTGCAGTTGTCTAAGAATTTCAAAGGAACAATTGTGTGACTTGGAAGGTACTTTTCCCACTTGGTAGAAAGCATTTTGTAGACATAATTTGATAATCTCTTTACACTTATAAAACCCTATCATCAGTACCTACGGTTTAAAAAGTCCCGTCAGCTATTTGTTTGGGTGTTCATGTGAACCAGTGCAGAATTTGCACAAACAAGAAAACTGCTGAAGAGTAGTGCATGTAAATATGCCTCTGGCTTCTGGCTGTCACAGAGAAAAAGCATATTAAGATTTACTTACAATGGTGGCTGAACTGATCCTGACTAGAACTGAGAAGGAGGGGAAGAAAGGTGACATTTAGTTCTTCATGGAGTTCCAGGAGAGAAGGAAGAGACAGAGTGGCAGAGGAAGTTGGAAAGAAAGTGGAGCCTTCCCCAAGCATGATTATTGAGCTTTTCATGTTTAGATGTATGTGCAGTGAATTATGCAAAACTGTATTTATTCAGGTGTATAACCTTTGATATTTACTGTCTGTTTGAGAAAGGGTCGTTCTGCGACTCATAAAATAGTATGGGAATAGTATTGATGTATTGCTGTCTGCTTGTAGGCAGGGGGACACCGTAGGATAATCCAGGCTGGCAAGGAGCTCAGGAGTTCTCTACTCCCAAGCTTCTCCTCAAAGCAGTGTCAGCCTAAGGTTAGAGTAGGTTTGTCAGGGCTTTGTCCAATTGGATCGTGATGACATCCAAGGATGTCAACAGTGCATTCTGTCTGGGAAACACCTCCAGTGTTCTTATGTGGGAAACAGTTTTCCTTATCCTTAGTGTGAATGTCTTGTGTTTCAAATCAGGCCTTTTGCCTCATCCTCCCCCTGTGCTCCGCAGTGAAGACCCTGGCTCAGTGTTTAATACATTTACACATACTGGACAGCTGCTGTCAGGTGCTCCCTGACTTCCTTCATCCAGGCCGAACAAGCTTGGTTTCCTCAGCTTCTCCTCCTGGTGAAATGCTCTGAGTCTACTGAACCTGTTCCAGTTTGTTTGTCTAGTTTTGGAGCAGCCAATACTGGACACGGGAACTAAATGTGGTGTAACGAGTGTTGAGTAGAAGGGGATAATTCTTTCCCTTGGTCTACTGCCTGGGGTTCAGTGTATGCAGCCCAAGAGGCTGCTTGCAGTCTTTGCTGCCAGGGTATGCATGTGACTGATGTTCAGGCTGCTGTCTACTGAGATCCCCAAGTCCCTTCCTGCAGAGCTACTGCCAGCTGCTCAATCCTCAATTTGTATTGTTGAAAGGGTTTTTTTTAGTTTGTTTTTTTTTGGTTGGTTTGGTTTTGGTTGTGTTGTTTTGTTTTTTTTTTTTTATTCCCAGGTGCAAGACTTTGCATTTGAGTTTCACAATGTCCCTGCTGGACACTTTTCCAGCCTGTCCAGGTCCCTCTGGATGCCAGTCCAGTATTTGAGTGTATTCATTTGTTTCCCTCAGTTTGGTATAAGCAATGTCATTTTAAAGCAATATACCAAAATTTATATTTTGGGTTATATTTTTCAACCTTGATTGTAGCCTTAATTAGAACAGAATGGAGAAATAGAACCAGTGTGTTTCAAGGTGCTGCATGTAATAGAAGTTGTTTCCTACAAAAATGTACCTACATGAATTATGTAGTAACTTAAGGGATGCCACACAGCATTGCTGTTACTGATTCATTTAAATGTAAGAAGCAATTCGCTGGTGTGTTTCAGGCATCCTAGGAACTTAATCCACCTGGGAGAAACCCTAAGTAACCAGTTACTGTTTTAATGAATGACAACAGTTTTGGAGAGTTGATTTTCTTCAGGTGCTTGCTGCCACCTACAGTCGAACTCAGTATTTTGTGCTTAGAGTTCGGCTGCACAACGGGGAATCTGTGTGCGCTGTGGACGTGGTTGTTCTTTTGTAGTTGTTTGGAACTCTGCTATAGTAAATGTGCTCTGGCAAGGTAGAAAGGTGTGTGCTTATACATAATGTTTATACATACGTGTATATAAGTCAGGATGATATTACAGTTGTAAGTGTAAGAATCTTTTGGCAAACTTTTAAAAAAAAATCCGTAGGATGCAAATATGTAAATGTTACCTAATTGGTAGCTAAAACCAGGATGATGAGATTGTAATGAAGGCTTCTACACCATTGACCAGTATTAGAAGCTGTATGCTTTCTCCCACGGTGGTCTAGCTGCCTGCAGTGTAAGTAGTATGTGTAAAGCAGATGGAGAGCATAGCTGCTTGTGGGTACTGAAGAATCTGTTCAAGTTTTAAAAAATGAAAAGGAAGTTGTTCTACTTAGGAGTAGTGTCTGCTTTTAAATAGACTGTTTGTCCCACTGCTTCTTGTTTCATTCCATGTAACACAGGTTTGCAGCTGTCCAGCCAGTCACCTCTGATGTCACTCCAGTGTTCAATCTTAGTGCAGCACACTGACATCTACTGCTTGAACAGATCAGTTTGCAAATTGTCATCCTCAATTAACCATGTTAAGGATGAATGAGATGCTTCTCTTACAGCTCCATAATGTACATGAACATCAGAGGAATGGAAAGTCGTGATCTTCAGTCTCTTCTGAACATCAGAGTGCTTTTTAGCCAGTGCAAAGATTGCCTTCTTTGGTCTATGCCAAGACTTCCCCTCAAGACTTCCTGGCCCAAGATTTAGGCAGACAATGGACATAGAGCCCGGAATGTTACACTGGAGAAACAAGTTGTGACATGTTGTGCAGCCTTAATAAAAAAAACACCCTCCAAATAATTTGGTAAACTTACAGAAAGTCTGTATTTTAAATGCCAAAAATATTGGGGTGCTAGGTTACAAGTCCAACTGTGAAAGTAGGAATAATAATTACATGGCAAACTTGTCCTCTTCCCTTGCTTGGATTCACTTACTACAGTATTCCTTTTCCTGAATGTTGGACAACATTCTTCCTCTTTTTTTCAAAGCTGTTCTTTTTTTTAGTAATTTATGGAGTGCTTCTATGAACCCATTAATGATGTGTCTGTTGCTCAGCTTTGGCTAGGCTCAGTAGAAGTGCTGCCGTCAGCTGAATTCCTTGACTGGAGTGGGTACATTTCCATGCGTTTTATATCTAATTTTTGGTGAGCTGGCAGCATCTGAAACCCTTGGCTCAGGTTTCTCCCCTCTATCTTCTTGCAAATTCCAGTCAGCTTTGCTGATTCGCAGCACTGGAAAATTCATCTAATTTAAAACCAGAAGTTCATAAAACTGCTTTTTTAATGGAGGGTATTATTGTATGATGGTGAGGTTTTATGTGGTAGTCTGATCTAGGTTGTTAATTACCGAACGATTTGATTTAAAACCCTTCTAAGGCATATGGTATTATCCTTTTATGACTTCTCTATGAATCCTTATTGTAACTGAACACTTGAGGGCATTTTTTTATTAAGTACAGATGTGGTTAACAAGTAATGTCGTTCATTGGTTCTTCATTAAATATTTTTTAGACTCAACCAACTTACTGATAAATATTTTCAACTTCTTTCACAGGGTGACCTAAAAACTTACATCTGCAATGAGCAGGAACATATTAAAGGAGAATCACAAATAATGCTGCTACAGAGAATGGCATGTGAGATTGCTGCTGGGCTTGCTGTAATGCATAAACATAATTTTGTGCATAGGTATGTTTTCCAGATGAATTAGTTACTTTTAGTTATGATGTACTCTAAAATTAATGTAAATATTTTCGTTAAAATCAGTGTGTATTGAAGATTGTGTTTTAACAAACTTCCGCTAGCTTACATGTCCTGAGTCACGGGGGTGTGAAGCTTGTGAAGGTGCTAATTCAGCTGCAGTGGCACGGTGTCACAGCTCCCACCTGTCTGAAAGCTGATCGTGTTCTTTTTAGGTTTGCAGCCCACAGAACACGACCTACTGCTAAGCCAATCCAGAAGATAGAGTAGTTTGATTAGTTATTGGCCAAGTTAAATTTGGGTTATTTTTTGTGAGGGAAGTTAGAATTTTGTTAGAATGGATCTTACCTGCTGTATATTTTTAATAGATTATAGCAATTCAGAACTCCTGTTTGGTAACCTGTATCTTTGTTATTAAAAAATTGAAAAAAACACACAACCAAACACAAAAACAAAAGACAAAACCAAACAACCCCCTCCCAAAAAACAATCCACCAACCGCACCCCAAAAAAAAACCCCACAACCACCAAAAAACCCCAACCTGCTGCTTTTCTGATACAGTAATGGAGAAGCTGAATTTAGATGGAAAATGTGTCCGAAGCAGGTTCTCTCTCGCTGAGTTACTGTTCCTGTAACCTTTTAATTATCAGTAATGGAGGTAGTCAGAGTTAGAAGAAATCATAATGGGAGAAAAATTCTGTTTTAATCAGGCATACTGAAAGAATGGCAGTAGTTATAAAAGTCTGTGAAAAATGTATTCATGAAACTAAAGTTACTTTTTTTGTCTTTAAATGAAAAGATGTTAAGGTGCTGGAAGACATCAACTTTAGACTTGTATAAAATAATAATATTAAATTAAATATTTAATAAATATTTAACATTAAAAATTAAATAGTACTTGCTCCATAAACAATGGCTTACCTGATAAAACCTTGTGTATCATAAGATAGCTTATTTTGATGCTACGTTGGGTCATTCTTTCCTTGCTGTAGAAAGAAACATAGAAATGTCTGGGTTGGAAGGGACCTCTAGAGGTCATCCAGTCCAACCACCCTACTGAGAGCACTTGCATCATCCCTTTCAGCAAGTTAGGAACTTGTGCTAGAGCTTATCAATGCACACCTTGCTCCTTAGGGAAAGCAAAGTTGTTGTGTCCAGGGAGAAGCTGAACTATCAAACTGAAATCTTAAGAGGTGCAGGTGTAAAATAACAGGACAACCCTGAGAAAACACTAAAGCCTGGACTCAACTGGTGGCTGATGGTCAGAACGATTCTTTAACCTGTTTAGCACTTTCAAGTGACTTGGAGGCAGTACCAACTGTATCTGACAAACTGAGTGATCACTATTTCTTGTATTGCAGCAGCATGGCTCCGTAGGTATTAAATCTAACTGTATTTCACTGAAAAATGTACTGTTACATTTGATGAATAATTATTCTGTGGATCAGCAAGATTCTCATTGTAAATGTTTACTTCTAGCAACACTATCCTGATGCTGTCAGAGTAAGTGGTAAAGCTCCAGCATCAGTGATTTTGTTGTTAGTGGTAAATTCAAGCAGCCAAAATTTTATTTTCTCTTCCAGGATATTTACTTAAATAGTATAAAACAAGTTGGACAGCTTTGAGGTGTGCTTGAGGCCTACAGATGTTTTTCGGACCTGTGGGGTTCAACGTCTCTGAAAAGGAAAACATTTTCTTTTTTCTTTGAAGTAGGGAAACTGTGTGACTCTGTACTTGAGAGATTTTTTGTTTTAAGACACACAGAAGCAGTGTTTGAACTCATAGTGCACTCAATTGCCTGGTACCTTCTGTGAAACTGAGAAGTGAAATATTTGAGCAATTAGTCTGCTGAGCTCTTTGCTGTCACAGCTACAGTTCTGTGGTAAGCATGCAGCTTCATTAAACCTGCATAAATTTCTGAGTTTGCACAATGGGTTTTCTAAAACAGCTTCTTGATCTTTACTACAGCAGCGCTGCTGGCTATAAGGACTTGTGGTCTGGTGTGTGGCTGTAACTGGAAACAACTTCAGTGTCTATTGAAAGAGCTTTTTGATTTGTTTATGGAAGTACTTTTATGAAATACATTACTTTTTCTGATGGTCTTTATCTAAAGACTATCTGTAGTTCTAGCTCGCTTCAGCCTTCAGTAGGATTTAGGTTTGTGTGGTTGGACTACAGCTCTTGGGAATAAAATCATTGAAGTGCATATATTGTAGTTGTTGAATCCTTGGCACTATTGTTTGTCTTACTGATGTGCTCTTATTGTGGACTGCTACTTGCTACTGTACCCTAGAAATGTGTGCAACTCCTTGATAGTTGTTTGGTTGGTTTTGCTTTTTGTTTGTTCGTGGGGTTTTTGTTTGACTGGTTTTGTATGTTTTTGGTTTGGTTTTGTGGTTTGTTTTGGTTTTGTGTTTTTGTTGTTATACTCTGTTGCCTTTTCATTTAATACTTTAAGTTGTGGCTGACTGTTCCAGGGAGTTAACTCACTTGTCCTAATTTGAATTGAAAAATTGATTTGCTCTCATTATTTATTTGTTTGTTTGCTCTTTCAGTGACTTGGCCTTACGGAATTGCTTTCTTACATCTGATTTAAATGTCAAAGTAGGAGATTATGGTATAGGATTCAGTAGGTATAAGGTAAGTTAATCTACTCATGTACCACTCTTTTTAAAGGATTTGGGGCCTAAGATTATAACAAGCATGCTTTATATTAGATTGTCTTTTATTTGAATAATAGACTTTCAAACTATAACTGGCAAATAATTGTAGCAAGCTTGTGTAACAGAAAAGATCATCTTCTAGAGAGTGGAATTTATGGCCCTGGAAGCTTCTTGTTAAATCTGGTTGTTTTTTTTGGGGGGACGGTCCTATACAATAGTCCTAAAATATGCACAAATTAATTTTCATGTTTTAAGAAACTTGCTTCAGGACATGCTCTAATGGCAGGCATGTAGGGGGTTATTTTGTGTGTGTTTGTGTTTTTATAGTCATGATTGATCGGGGTACTTAGGGTCTTTTTAGGTGTGTTTTTGTTATGGGTATAGTTGGACTCTGTGATCTAGGAGGTCCTTTCCATCCATGAATATTCTGTGTGTGATTCTGTGTGAAAGGAGTAGTTCAAACTTATTAATGAAAATGTTCAAACTATTTAGATATGTCAAGAAAGTGAAAAATTCAAGGCATTAATTAAAAGTTTTCTGAGTACCAAACCCTTAAAGAAGAAATTGGCATTCAGTTTTTCTACTATGCAGTAAGCAGCAAATGCCTTTCCAATCTTTGTTCAGTCTTTTTTTTTTTTCCCCAATAATTTAGGAAGATTACATTGAGACAGATGAGAAAAAGCTTGTTCCTCTCCGATGGACTGCACCTGAATTAGTAACAAGTTTTCAGGACAGACTCTTATCAGCAGAACAAAATAAATACAGTAACATATGGTATGTAGTAGGATTTAAAATAATTTAAATAAGAGATTTGAGAACATTTCAGCTGCTATACAAAGGAGCAAATAAGATGCACAGTTAAATAGAATATTGGTCTGATGCACTGCTTTTTCATTTCATCATGTACAGTAGGTTAGTTTTTATGAACCTGAAACTATATCTTGCTTTGGAAAGATGCTTAGCAATCTTTTGAGAGAAAAGTTAGAGTAAAAAATATTTAGCAGAAGAGTAGGTGTTTATAGTAAGTGATCACTGTATATTTGCCAAATTCCTTCAAATGTTTGTAAAGGAAGGTAATGGTAAATTATTTTCCAGTAATATAATAATAGCTATGGATGACATAAAGTTGATCCCACTAGAGCCTGATTAAGTTCTCTTGGTAGAACAGTAGCATCTCAGTTTCTCGCTGCAGCATTTAAAGGCTGCAATTAGCTGTCTCCCCGCTACGCTTTGAAGAACTTGAGACAATAGCTGCTGAAAATCCTGAAGATGAACTTTTTTGAAATTGCCAGGTTCCATTTCAATTCTCAGATCTTAAATTTGGATAATGAAAATCAGAGATAAGGCTAGCATTTCTGAAACCACTGTAGCTAAATTCCTGCTTTTATATTCTAAGGATATCAAATGGTAAATTAGGTGTAAAGGTAGGGTTGCAGAAAGCAAGTGGGATAGCTAGAAATGATCTAAATACTGATTTCCTTGCATCTGTCAAGCAGGCTTCCTCAGATCATGCTGTTTGTCTAAATGACAAGCAGCCAGGATGTTAAGGCTTCAAACTTGAATTTTAGTGCCTCTTATACAAAGCTGCTTTGATCAGGTTTGGGCTATGTGACTTCCAGAGACAATTTCCAATCTAAATGATTCTACTGTAATATGTGCAGAGTCAGTTATTTTGCATTTTGAGCAAGGCAAAGTTGCATCAACTCTGAAAACATGCTTGGTATTGTATACAGTATATATATAGCACTGAGCAAAGAGCTGGTTTCTGACCATTGCAGCTTAAAAATAAGTTATTTTATGAAAACTGAGACAAAGTTTAGTTTTCTAGCAGTTTGACCCATAACTGCAGTTTCTTATTAAAGCTTTTCCTACTTTTGGACTGACCATAAGGTTTTCTCATCTTGCTTCTCTAAATAGGCATTTTAATTCTTTTTTGATATTTGTTTCTTCTTGACAGTTACGCTTTGCATAATCCTGACTTTCTTAGAAACGCTACTTTAAAATAGTTCTTTGAATGCAGGGTTATTTGCTGCTCTTTTTCAGGTCCCTGGGTGTCACATTATGGGAGCTCTTTGAAAATGCTGCTCAGCCTTACTCAGACTTTTCTGACAGGGAAGTGCTAACCCATGTCATAAAGGAGAAGCAGGTTAAACTCTTCAAGCCATGTCTTGACCAGCCATACTCTGACAGATGGTAAATGTTAAATGTTTTTAGTTGTTCTTAAATCTGCTGAAGAAGTTTCTCAAATTACTCAGTTCTCTTAAATATGTTGAAATTGCTACATGCAATAAGTTTGTGCTTCTGGCAAAGCACAGGGAGTAAAGGTAATTGGTATAGATGGAAATTTTTGCCAATGATATTGTTACTCCTTAGCTTGTTAGATATCTGAATTTTATAAATTCATTTTCAATGTGAAACCTATTGAAACATGTTTCTTACTTGTGTAGGTACGAAGTTCTGCAGTTCTGTTGGCTACCTCCAGAAAAGAGACCAACAGCAGAAGAAGTGCATAGACTTTTAACTTACCTTCGCATGCAAAGCCAAAGGGACTCAGAAATTGATTTTGAACAGCAGTGGAATGCTCTTAAACCAAACACCTCAAATAGAGAAACAAATAATTCTGCATTTCCAATCTTAGATCACTTCACAGGAGATAGACTGGGCCATGAGATGGAGGAAGTTCTTACTGTAACTGAAACAAGCCAGGGTCTCAGCTTTGAATATATCTGGGAGGCAGCTAAACATGATCATTTTGATGAATGTGGTCACGTGAATCCCGATGAAGCAATGACGTACACAAGTATTTTCTTTCCAGTGGAGGTTTTTGAGAGGTCACTTTCAGAGCAAGGGTCGGGAGCACAGGATGGAAGTGGTCAAGAAGCATCACTTGCTGTCCCTGGGGTGTTACCTGTGTTTGATGCACACAAGCTTTCTGTTGGCAATGACTACTATATCCAGTTAGAGGAAAAAGGAAGTGGCTGCAGCATGAATTTCGATAACCAATCAGTTGTACTAACTACAGAAGTTGATCATCAAGAACCTGTACAAGAAAAAAGTTCTCATGTCACAGTTCTCAGGGATCTCGATGTTGAAGAATCTAGCACTGATGGGGATTTCTTCCACTACAATACAGATCCTAAAGAGGAATTTTTGCCTACTTCTAGTAGTCCAGAAAGTCCTTTCCAGAATATATTTAATGATGTTGACAGATCAGAAGAATTGACAAACAGAAGAATACTTGGTTTTGCTGAAACAAATGATATTCCTAAAGACTTTAAACCAGCTGTTTTAAACTCAAGCACAGATGCTAGAAGGGCAGTAAGCCTTCATGAGAGAGAGCATTCTAGTCGTGCTTCTGAAAATGAAATGGTTTCCTTGTGTGAAAATATTTCTAACCAATCTGACTTGGTAACTTTAGAAGAATGTTCTGATAACTTCTTATTTCTTCAAGAGAAAAACTTATTAACAGGGTTATTGACAAACAAGACCAGTAGTGATTTTGGGCAAAAAAAAGATGATGTTCTTCAAAATGTATTAGAAACCTCAAATAGAAACTCTGTAGAGCCTGAGCCTGTGCTGCCTGAAAATGCACAGGTCTTTTCTTTAGTACATGAAAGTCTTAGAACAGTGAAAGATGAAAATTTTAACCCAGTGACAATGAATAAAGATCTGAATTGTCAGACTACTGTCGAGATGCAAGCATCTGCAGCACATAAGTCATGTGATAAATGTGCAGACCTTCCTTATTTAAAGGATGAGGGAAAACTTTTAAATGTGGAAGTCAATGAATTTGTGTCCTGTAATGCTGATATTCTTTGTCAAGAAGAGCTATCCTATAATGCCAAAAATAATAACATTGGACACAATCCATATTACAGTGTTGCTGTTGAAACAGATGAGTGTGGTGCACATATGAGACAGGGAATGCTTTTCAAGTCTGATGAAATAGTTTTTAATAGAGAAAAATGTAGCGATCAGGAAGATATGAAAAGAAACTTGCAAGAGAAGTCTCCCATATTTAAAAAAGCTGAATGTTTATTGGAGGAAAGGCAAGAAATGTCAAATAATTTTGAGAACTGTAAGCATGTTCCGGAAGAGGTGACCTTAACTTCTGTTGCTGCTTCAGACTGTACAAGTCAGGATAGTCTTTTGGAAGACAGCCCATCTCCTGTACAATCTGTAGAACAAGCCTTAGAGACACCTGATTCTCTGGATTCTTTAGATGTGAATGAGGTTTTAGAATCTTTACAGGCTCAAAGTCCTCAGAAACTTTTGCCACCTGATAAACCTGCTGATAGTGGCTATGAAACAGAGAACCTGGAGTCTCCAGAGTGGACTTCCCATATCACCGTTGAGGACACTTCTAGTATAGATACTGCTCTCTGTGTCATCGGTGACAGCAGTGTTAGTGCTTTACCTTCTAATCCAGTCATAATTGTTTCAGAAGCAGCAGCTTTAGATGCAGTGAACAGCAATTTTGAAATAACCCCAAAAGTTTTTCTGAGTGGAAATCAAAACTCTTATAGAGACTCTGCCTATTTCTCTGATAATGATTCTGAACCAGATAAAAAACCAGAAGAGATTGTAAATCTGTCAACAGAGACAACGTGTGGTGTTGCCTCAAATAGAGCCGAGAATAGTACCGAAGAGGATGACAGTTTTGAAGAGAGGCAGCAGAAGTGTGATGTAAGGAATTATCAGGGTACCAATGATCAAAATGCAAAACTAGAACTAAATCACAATTTAGAGATTGAAGAGATGGGTGTAAGGATGCAGGGGTGCCCTGATGAGTGGGCAGATGCAACTCTGAATTCCCTGGAAATATCGATGGAAAGTAACTTAAAGGATGAAATAAAACTATCTGAGGCTTCCCATAAAACAGTCTCTTGTGTTGGCACTAACACATCAGAACTTCTTTCACACAGAGACTTGAAGTCTATGCATAACATGCACAGTCCTTTAGATTTGAGTAACGGTGAGAAGTCCTTCTATCACACGGAAGGACAAAAACTGAAAGAGCCAGATATGGAAGGAAAATACCTCGGCAAACTTGATGTTTCTGGAATGCTTGATTTAGAAGATGGTGATGATGCAGATGAGGAAGATGAAAACAGTGATTCTGAGGATGACATGAGGACTTTTAATATGCATAGTCTGAGTTCTGACAGTGAAGATGAAACTGTTCATCAAGTACCTGAGATACTTACTGACAGGGATGATGGAAGACATCTGAGAAGCTTGTTGAAACTTCCAAAACCTCTTAACGAAAGGCAACGTGAGCATTGGAAAAATGAGAAAAAGGCTGTTACATTCTTTGATGATGTCACGGTCTATTTGTTTGATCAGGTATCCTGTTTTTTTAATTACAAAGTAAATTTTTTGTTGGTTTGGGATTATTTTTTTTTAAACAAGACATGGTACAATAGCATAATGTTTGTGGGCACGTTGTTATAAGATAACTGTTGTTTGGTAGGGTTAGAGCTTGTTTGTGATGTGGGCTAATCTTCTTTATATAAAAATTAAAAAGAAACTTGTTTTTTTCTAATCTAGGTGCAGTTGTGTGCTGCTGGTAGAATAGCAGCACTAATTTGAAGTGAAGGATGGATGGTTATGCTTTGAACAGAGTTGGGTGCCAAATCTTGAATCTTTGTTGCTTTTGGACCCTTGACTGCGCTGAATGAAACATGTTTTTAAGGGTTGTCTTTCTGATGTTTCTAAGATGCATTTGATTTGAATGTGTGAGACAGTGTCACTATTTACCAGATTTGATTAGTTGATTTTACAGGAATTTTGCTGTAACTTTATAGAAGCAGTTTATCTGTTTAATGAGTTAGGACTTTGAATTTAAGTTCAAATGCCTTAACAAAAGAAAGAAAGAAAGAAAAATAAAACAGACCTGCAACCTAATTCTGAATTTTGTATTAGTTAGCACTAAGGTAAATTCACTTTAAACCATAATCAAAGATGAGAATGGTATTTAGATGGTAATGTTATTTTTTATTAATCCAATGTGATTCAAGTTCAGTGAAATACTGATCTGCTTTATAAAATTCAAGGTTACCTTTGTTTCCTTATCTGCTTTAGCAATTTTTAACTTCTGTAACTTGATACAGAAGGGATTGTATTTTAACATTATGGCAACTGAACTAGTACAGTGAGTTTAAAAGAACAGTCACATTGTCAAGCTTTGGTAATGTTGCTTATGATGACGCACATAAATATTAGAGATAATTGTGTTTTGAAATAGAAAACATAGGTGATATATTTGTGTTTAGGCAGTCTGTAGAATACTAGTCCTTTGTCAGAGGGGAAGGAAAAAAAATTAGCTGTGTTTAAACTGCTCTTAGTTGTTGAACTCTTACTTATTATTACAATAACTGATAAATGTTGGCCGCTTCAAATACCGGTCATACAAAGTCTGTCTCTTTATCCTGAAGCATGATTAAGGGGTAAAAAAAGAAATTGGAAAAAAAAAAATGTTGGGAGATGGGATAAGGCTTTATTAAAGGGGAAAAAAACACTAACTGTGCCAGGCTGATAAGGGAACTGTTTTCAATCGGAAGATGGTTTAGCTTTGTACCTAGAAATATAAAACCTTTTTATATCATAAATAATATTTGAATAGTCATTTCCTGCGTGCATTCTGGCATAGATTTGAGAGAGCTTTCTTTAGAAATAGAAGTATGTGCCTATGCTTAATCTAGAACTCAGAAGTCTTGGTGTGTGTTAATAACTATAGGAGTTCATAGACCATTTAATTGCTCAGTAGATTTGGTGGAGGTGGGGGAGTGTATTTTTGAATGTTTGCATCTATAGGCATGGATATACTGTGTGTGTAAGAGTTAAATAAGCCATTTTTTTGCCTTAGGAAACGCCAACTAAGGAGCTGGGAAACCGTGCAGCAGACTTGAATGGAGAAGACTCTCACAGCACTCCTGTTCCATCTTCAAGTCTTAGTTACTTAAACAGATTTGCAAATTCAGAAAGCTCAACAGATGAAGAAGGTACTTGGAATACATTTATACACAGCAGGGGCTGAGTGCGTTTTAAGCATAGTCTTTAATAAAACATTGAAATTATCCATGGTTTGTAAATCCACTGTATTATATTGGCTTCAGGTTTGCTCCTAAGCATACGCTTCAGCTAGGCTCATGCACCGGTGTTCCTGACTATCAAAGCTTGTGAGGTAATATTGGTTGTTTATATACTGATGTGTCTAAGGTGTCTTGAGAGGCAGCCAAACTATGGGTGACACATCTTTGTAGCCCCTAGGGCTGGAACAGAAAAGCTATGAGTTTTATTTTGGGTTAATGCAGTCTTCCAGGGGCTTTCTTTTAAAACTGTTATGTGACTTTACTCTAAATTGGCTTTTTTTTTTTTTCAAGGTGGGGGTTTTGAATGGGATGATGACTTCTCTTCTCCAGAGCCATCCTTTATATCAAAGGCAGCTAATAGTCTTATTGGTTCTAAACCACCTCTTCAGTCATCAAAGTACTTCTCTCCACCTCCACCTTCCCGGACTCTTGATCAGAACTGGTCACATTCATCCCCTTATTCCAGATTCTCTATCTCTCCTGCTAACATAGCAAGCTTTTCTCTTACACATCTTACAGATTCAGATATAGAGCAAGGAGGTAAGTGACTTAGTTCCAATAATTATTTTGAAACTACAAATTAAAAGCTTTATGCGAAGATAAAGACTTCTAAGTCATAGATATGACAACTCTTGTTCTATTTTAAATATTTAATTTAAAAATGCATTTTTTAAAACTATAAAAATTACGTCTAGTCTTGTATTTCAGCTAAGACATAGCTTTCCATTTAGATTGAGTTTATTTGCTTCCAAGTTGCTACAAACTTGTGGTTGAGTACTCTACAAGACATTTACAGGACAGGTTCTCAGTTTTTCTGTTAAAAGACTAGTGCTATATTTATAGAAATGAAATATGTGCAGTCCTTAAGTACTTCTGTACAGCTGCCACACTGAGGCAATTGAGTGATTCTCTTTACGTCACTGTTGTAAGTCACCTACATTGTGTAGGGTGAGGTGCAAATGTATTGTTTCTGCTGTTGTTGTCTAAGCTCATTTTAAAGTTGAGTTTCGTATTGCTTTTTAGAAAGTGAAATCTTCATGTTCTCTCAAGAATTGCAGCATGTTTTCTAGAGCTGTGAGTAGGATAGCTTCAATTAGGAGAGCCAAGCATAGCAATATGGAGTACTAGTAATATTTATTTACTGAAGCTTGCCTGTAACAAAAAGGGTTTTTTTTTAAGCTCTGATAAATATTTGAGGGTTAAGAGAAGCAAAAATAAGCAGACTTGAATCAGTTCAGACTGTTATTAGTCTCGATAAAATGTTACATTATTAAAAATAAGTATTACTGATTGCTGAGCCTTGCTAGTGGTCGATGTCTATAAATACATAATCAGTGTTACATAGAGTTGTATTGTTCTTGTATTGTGCTTATTGATTAGATAATGTTTGCTACTTAGTAACTTACAGATAAGGGAAATTATTTTGGAGATCCTACGTTACCTTACATGTCCTAAGAAGTGACATTGAACTGTGCGATTTAAGCAGATGTCTGTGTAAATGTACCAAATATTTACAGTAGTTGAAAGCTGTAGGGAAAGATTAACCAAAACTTGGAAGTGCAAAACTGCAGAATGCCAACTTCTAGGAAAATCTGTGAGGGCTGTGCAGAAGAATCTCACTGTACCTTATGACTTTTTCTCTACTAATAGGAAGCAGTGAAGATGGAGAAAAAGATTAAATGAATTAAAACTTCCTCGGACTACGTAGAGAAAACACACAGACTTTGTGTCTGAAACTTCTTTATTTAAACTCTGGATCCTTCTGGAGTAACACAGGTAATCAAGAAGTACTAAGAAATGAAAGTAAACACTGAAAGCAATGTTAAATCAGGACATTAATTTGAATGTGTATTTAACTTTGTAATGTATTTTTAAATCGGTGCAATTTTGCTTTTCATTGAAAGATGATTCTGCCGCTGTTTTCAAGTACTTGAAGTATTTTTCAGATAACTTAAGAAACAAGCAATTACACTACAGTCTGGTTTATGTATGAGATTGTAAAATATTCTTTTTATATTTTTCCATGTAGTTCATTATCTATTTGAACATACACCTGTTGTAGAATTGTGTATAATTGTCCTGTGCAACAGGTGGCTGTGTTGCTGAAACTGTATGAATGATAGTTGATCAGTAGTGAGCCATATTTATTCCAAAAGATATCACTACATATTACTTTGCTTATTACAATTGCACTATGGATTATTCTTCTTTTATTTCCTGATGATGTACAGAATCAAAATCTTAAATCTTTCAAGGAAGATTTGACAAGTTGAATTGGCCCAGTTACCCAGTTTAATTTGTCCTTTTTTTGTAGCCTTTGCTATGCACGGTACTTATAAAACATACATAACTTCTGAGTGTTATGTTAGACTTGCTGAAATCTTATATTCGGTACCATTTCTAAATGAGAATGATTATAGATTGATTGTTAGTGTTCATGTTTTATAGGGAACTGGAAAAGATTATATGATATACTCTGAAATTTTTAGATGAAAGAGAGAATGTCTCTTAATTCCTGAATATGATCCTGCTGACTGCTTAAACTGTAATAGCATCTGTCTATATCATAATTAAGGGCCTTCCAGTTAGTACAATTTCTGCCTTGGAGAGAGAAGAGGAAAAACTGGCTGTACAAAACTGTGGAATTTAGGAATCTTATAAAAAGACTAATTTCAATAGACTGGATTTGGGCCTGCTTGGCCCTTCAGTTGTACATTCTGTGGATGAAGTTCACTCTTCTACTGACTGCAGATTGGGGCTGCCATTCAGAGGCCTGTGGTAAATCTACCTCTCAGTGATGTTATGACAATTAAGAATTAGATTAACAGTTAATGCCCAGTTTTGCATCCTTTGTAAGGCCAGACTTATTTTAAGATGTCTGCAGGGCTCGCTGGTACATCCTGAAATGCATATTGACCAAAAGATGCAGTATAGTAAAGTTTGCTTTGAAGCTGTCTGTAGGGAAGAGAATACAATATGGGCTTTTTTAACCTTCATACTCTACTGTGCATTTAGCTACTTTAATCCTTCAAACTGCTGGGGGGTGGGGGAGAGAATCCTCCCCCAATCTTCCATTATTACTCCAAAGTGAGTTCAGTTGAGAAACAAATCCCTGACCTCTTGGAATGCCTTATGTAGCTGCAGATCTGTAAGAAACACTGATAGGAACAGTTTACCTGGCTTTGTATTTTACTGTCCTAAAATACAAATATGCTAAATACCAACTACCTTGTAATTTAGTGGCTCTTTTGGTAGGGCTTTGGTATAATGGTGGTCCAAGTGCTCTGTGTTCAGATCCAGTCACCAGAGAATTTTTGTCACATGAAATATGGGAGGACTAAATATATTCAGATGTGTAAAGTTTGGTTTTGTATACCTCTACATGCATTTTGGTTTTAAGTATGTTTTCAAATGACAGGAATACATTAATAGCTATTTTCCCCAGTATTATTTTGCCCTTAACCAGAATGATTTCTGTACCTATCAAAAGGGAATGATTTAGTTATGTTATAAAAAGTTGCCAATATACTGTTGAGAACTTCTTCTGATGAGGCACTCGGATTCAGAGTGAGTCAGAACTGTTCTTTGGTATGAAGTAAGGAATGGGATTTTTCATGGACTTTTCCCAAAACACTATTTAAGAGGCAAAGCCACGTAGTTCTTAATATAAGCTTACTCATGTGCTGTAGAGGGTTTAAGGAAGCTGTGAACTACTCTTAATATTTTAAAATATAGGTAATAAACCTGTGTACAAATTATTGCTCAGAAATTTCATAATTCCAACTTTAAACTCCTTGATGCAGATAGATTTGAAGTATCTCATCTGTCTTCTATAATTCCCACTATAGTAAGAATAAAACTCCACAACGGTCTGTAAACAATATGTGGGCTTATCTGCCTTGTGTGGCAGATGAAAAAAAATAAAATTTCTCAGACCTGCAGTTCAGCCTTAATTTTGAATCATTTGTTTTAAAATACAGTCCAAGGTTAAATAAAAGTCTGTACTCCAGAAAGTTACAATTTGGTTGTGCATTTTCTTATAATTCTGAAAAATCAGGTGGTTTATCTTGTATATCAGCGATTTCCTTTGCTTTATAGAAATCGAAGATTTTTACTTTTTACCCGTGTTTAGAGAAAATCTTACATAGGAAGTGAAAGTTTACTCCTTCGTCCAAATGGACTCGTTGCTAATGAATTGCCAAAGGAGCATTTTATCCAAAACAAGCTGGGAAGCGTATGATATTATGCAAGGTAATGTCCTTTTTAGCTCTACAATGAAGAGAAAGAAATATTTAAAGTTGACTTCAACTCACTTAAACATGAATTTTAATTTCAGTAATCCAGTAGGCTGGATTGCAATAATATGAAAGGAAAAATTTGTAGTTAAAATTCTGATCAACTACTAGCAATAGTTAACTTTCTGCCTAGCAGTCAGTGACGTAGTGGAGATGAACCAATTATTCCAACATGTTAGATGATGAGGGGATTTGTTACAAATCATTCATTAAAGTATATGTAATTTCTTGCACTAGCTACTTAAGCATGGTTTCCATTTAGAAGTACATGTATCTATTTTCAATGGTTTATTATGAGGACTTGTTACATTTTAATTCCTTCTCTAGTAGAATACCTTGATTGTTTGAATAATGAAGGCATTGTCTCAATTTGGCTACTAAAGTTATTTAAAAGATCTGATTTTTTTTCCCACCTAAGGAGGTCAGTTTAAAAATGAGGATCTGTAGTGAGGCCATCAGAGCAAGAAGAGTGTTCAGTTCAGTGGGAACACCTGTACTCTCCCAGTTCCCCAGGCTGCAGATCCGTTCTGTGTGTAACTGCATTTATGGAAATGGGCGAATAAAACATTTTTTCATATCCTTATTGATGCACTAATGAAAGCCATTTAAGCCTCATTCTTTTTATCAGTATTTTTAGCAGATTTTTATGTAGTACTCAATCTTTTTCATGAGGAGGCTGGTTGGTAGAAAGTCCTGTGGTTTTTTTTTAATGATTAAGCACTATGCTAAAATGTCAATATTGTCAGGTGTTAGTGACATGGCTATTTTTGCTGGAGCTGGTGAAAGGTGGAATCCAAGTATATTAGCCTTATAAGAAATAGCCTTAAATAAGAATGGAGTGTACAAAATTACTTCAGCTTTAAGTCATACAGAAATATCCTTGTATGTTAGTGGCTTTGGTAAAAGACTGGAAAAAATCTAGAGGAGAGTCTATCATCATATAAACTTATTGAAAATAAGTATTTGTAATACCAGCAGCCTGTTTTTCAGAAACTTGAATATGACTTACAGTTAGTTTTGTTTATGAAATTGTTTGAACTTGCACAGACGTAGGTGTAACTTAAATGATAAATGGTACTGGTGTGTGTGTATATATAATGTTTAATTCTATTTGTAAATGAGAAACTATGTAACAAAATCATAGGTATGAGGTTTTCCTATTGTAATTTAATACAGGTATGAGGTTTATGGCAATATATCATAGTTAATGAACTTTCAGGTCAAAATGTCTTTAAATTGTGTACATTTTTAAATTGTAATTTCTACTGTATATTGATTATCATGCATAGTGTGATTCAAGAAACTGCTTGTAATTTAAAAATATTTAATATTAAAAATAAAATACAGTTATATATTTATAATCTCTTTGTCTGTTTGTTCATTCTTAAACAGATGCCAGCAATGGATCAGGTCCACAGTATAGTCACACTGTAAGATATATTTGTTAGTGTCCAGAGGTTGAGAAAGTACCAAATGCTCAAAGCTACAGCCCCAGCAGATGAGTCTACACTAACTAGTGTAGTCACCTTTGATTTCCTCTAGTATCACCCCTGTGTGAACGTCAGGTAACGTGTATACCCGGTCAGTAGAGAAGCAATACTTGAAATAAAACCAGCGTAATTCAAAAGCTCACTATTGCTTTTAATCCTAGAATTAAAGTATCTGTAGGAAGAATGGAGATTTCAAAATTTGTAAGTACCCTTCAGAAAACAGATAAATGATCTGTTTTCTCAGTATTCATTGAATTTATTTCTAGAAGATTGTTTTCATGGTTTTGGTGGAGTGAATTTGTTTTGTTTTAACCTAAGTGCATGTACTGAATGGACCCAACTTGGCCAGGTGAATGTAGTAATTGTGTCTCAGTTGAGATGGAGACTGTTTCAGCCTGGGCGCTTTGTGAGGCAGGAGGTGAGTGCCTGTTAACCATTAAGGTGGTGATGACACCTCGCAGCAGTGCCTGTAGTTAATGGAGGCTGTTGTGGAAGCCCCCACATTGTATCACAGCTGTTCTGAGTCCTGGCAACTGTTGAGACCTGGGAATGGGAAACTGATATCAAGATGCCTAAACTTCATTGGGTAAAATATAACTACTGGGCTGAAATTTGACCAAGACAGTGGTTGTTACTGAGAACAGGTGTAAAAGATCCCATGGCACTAAACTGGTCATCTTATATAGAACCTATTATCAAAGAATTTGAGCTCTTGTAATCTTAACCATCAGCAGCCTTCTTGCAGGAGATGAAAGTGCTTTGTCTGGGGGCCTTCTTCACACAGTGGTATGACAACTTGTACAGCCTTGGCAGAACAGAGCTGAGACACTCTTACATGCCACCTGCTGAAGTAAGCACTAGACTGACCCCTCTTGTAGTGACACTGGTCTGCATGGCTTAGTGACCATCAGTCCAGGGGCAGTGCTGGCAGTTTGTTGTCACCTGTGACCCTCCAAAACCCAGGAGCCTTGTGCTGGCTGCAGGCACCGTCCCCTCCGAGAGGTTGAAAAGGGTAATGGCAGAGGCTGGGGGTCCCGTGCCCCTGCGTGGCTCCTTTTCCTGACTCTGGTGCTTCGTCTTGACCCACGTGGGTCGCGTTGCGGGGCCGCCCAGTCCCCGTCAGGACCGTTACTTGGCCTCCCGCAGCTGAGGAGGGGAGCGCCCGCC